>BEXV01002566.1:26867-38768 GCA_003118195.1 Hemicentrotus pulcherrimus
GTGTTATGCCTATTGACGGTGAATTTCGTTCACATCTTTAATCTACATGACATTGTTTTTTAGCAGTATCTTGCTTATTTTTGCTCTATTTTGTCTCAAAGTTCAGTTTGACCAGCCCACCTATACTTGTTCCAAACAAGTATTATATGTCTAGTTGTTATTGTAACTCTATTATGATTACATAGAAATAGTGCTGGTACCCAAATTGTCACACTAGCTATATATCCAGAGGAAAAGAAAAGATTGAATTGCTAGATTTTACTCAAAAAAGAGTCCCAACGAATACGAGGATCTGACCTGATCAAAGCTTGCTGTTGATTCAAAAGTTGTTGGAAGACTTGTTGCTGTTGCTGTTGTTGTTGCATGAGCTGTTGCTGTTGCTGCTGCTGCATGATCTGATGCTGACTGAAGAGTTGTGCCATCTGAGTGGCAAGCTGCTGCTGAGCCAGCTGTTGTTGGGTTGCCGACTGTTGCTGCTGGGCGGCTGGGCTGGCTGTTGGGGCCGTGTTGGCTGCGGCAGCCGCAGCCGCGATGGCAGCCGCGTTTGGGGTCGGGCTGACGGAAGGTGCACCAGGAGCCACGGCAGCAGGGGATGCTATGGTAGGGTTACCAGTGGGAGTTGAAGGTTTCTGCAATAAACAGAGAACATCACATTGAAGCATGTCATTTACAATACCGGTAATAGAATGCCACATGATGCGAGAACAAAAAACTTGGGACTACCAGATTCTTTACAACATATATTGAATGTACACTGTATGCATCACAAAAGTCAGACTATGACAGTTCCCTGTTTGTTCCATAGGTTGACCAACACATGTAAAGATTCAAGAAGGATTCCAATGATTTCTAGTTTTACTTACACTGTAGGTGTGACAAAAGGAGACCGAGGAAGTCCTGTTTGTTCCATTGGTCGACTTAGCCGATAAAGAGTTAAGCATTCTAATGATTTCTAACACACATTTTACTTACCGAGCTATGGTTAAGTGTAGGCTCTTGGGCCGGCAAGAATGGCACACGCCCCCATCTCTTGATGAGGATTCCCAGGGGTTCAAACTCTTCGTCAGCGCCTCGTTTGACTTGTAGCGTCATGGTGAAGTAGCCGGCGCTAAACCACTCCGCCATCTCAGATGAGGTGAATGGGCCTGGGCATTACGAGAAGAAAATTAATCAAATTATCATTCTTGTAACGTCAGTCTTGAATAAAATCATAGTGGGTAAGTCCCCTGAAGAGCATGCTCTTTCTAATGCCCTCTTGTTCAAAATGTGATGAGAAAAACCTCAGGTATTTGGACCAAAATTTAATGCCAAATGTATGTGTAGTCCCACATATCCATTTCTTTGGGCAGTGCATGTAATGTTCAGACAGATTGGCTGAATTTCCTTCCACTTTGACCATTACACAAAATCATGTATAACATCACTGTGGGCAAGTCCAAGGTTTGTTCCTTACGTTACCAAGTATTGTGGAGTGCATTATGGAATCGCGTCTATGAAATGACTAAAAAGTTACATTTTACTTGACATCTTGTCTAATCTAAGCTCTTCTTAAAGAGAAGGTTGAGTACTGGGAAGAGGTGAAAAATGAATAGTGAACTTTATCATTTGTTATAATGCTAGTGTGGAAGAACATCAGATAAGACATGTTCCCTGAAAAGCATGGCTCTTCAAATACCTTCATATTCTAAATATGTCATGTTTATCGTAAAACTCGGGGGGAATGTTTTTTTCGCCACATGTTCGTGTAGTCCCATATACATCTTTCTGTGTACAGTGTTTGTAACTTTACCAAATTTCTTATCATTTTGATGATTCCAGAACCTTGCAATACACACAAATTCTTATATGCTAGATGCTAGAAGATCAACCTTTTCTGGTCGATTCCACATCGTTTCTTTCACAATGCAATCGCATGACCACTACTCAACTTCATCTTTAAGCAATCTGCTGTAAGCTAATACAAAGTTTTGGTATGGGGTCATGACTTTGGTTCAAATGAACCTATAAGAAGTATGAGACCCTACAATATTCAGTGATCGTTGTCGCAGTTGAAATCGATTTGAAATCGACGTTGTACATAATGAACTCTTTGTGTTGTATAGCTCCCTCTCAAGGTCAAGATATTAATTAAGCTATAAACAATGTTTCTTGACTAAAATTGACCGATTAGCTATTCCGGTTTGGAAATTATATATTACAACTACATATTCTGAGATTTTCATGGTCACAGCTACCATCTTACAACCATAGGCGCTTTTTGAAATTTATCATAATTTACCAGAAGCACCGGTAAATTATTATATTCAAAGTGTTTTAGGGGCTAAATTTTCTAGTGCTTATAATACATCTACAGGGGCCTTCAAATATATCAAAATTGTACAGAATCACTATCCACCCAATTTTTAAGATTTCCCAAAACTCTGTACTACCTTTAATAAAGTCATCAGATATGCGAGACATAGGTGGTAACGTTTGGGATCAGATATGCGAGACATACATGTACCGTAATTAACGGTGTATAAACCGCACCTTTTTGCCGCCAAAAAAATGTCAAAGTTGGGGGTGCGGTTTATACACGTTGCACCCAAAAACAAAACAAAACAAAAAGTAAGTCAAAACCAGTACTAATTTGAACATATGGGACAACAAATGGTACAGGACATTTCCACACATTTTACCGACAATTTTATCTTGCATTGTAGACATGAAGACGAAAATAATCTTCCAAAAACAACAGCTGCTGATAGATCTTGATCTAAGTTCGTGCCAAAACATTGCAAAAGTAAAAGAAGGGGCCATTTAACAACCTGGCGCGAACGCATCCAGCACGCGAAGTTACTATTTGAATCCATTTCAATGTATACTTTACAAAAAACTGCTGGGTATGGCATCGGTGCGCGATAGCCGCGCGATCTAAGGCGCTGGCTTCGCCTGCCAATCTACATGTGAAGGCCTGGATTCGTATCCCGCTGTCGTCAATCTTTTTTTGTGTTTTTTTCGTTTTTTTGTTCCTTCTTTTTTAAGGCCGAAAAAAGAGGGGTGCGGTTAATACACGAGGGCGGTTAATACAACGTTAATTAGGGTAGGCGGAAACGTTTGGGATCAGAGAGCTTGAACTTGCCCATGTCCTACACAAACATTATTTCCCCACAGATTGATTTACTCATCAATAGTGATCTGTCAGTTTATGACAGGTTCAGTGACCCATTCAAAATTCTATATCAAGTGTCTCTCCGAGTTTCTCTCCAAGCTCCTCGGTCTTGGGCCAAACGTTTCATCGTTTCATATCCTGTTGCTCCACACTGTGTGATAACATCGTCTAGAAAGCCTTTACGAGGTCTTCCCCTCTTCTTCTTTCCATGGATACGACCTTCTATGACTCTGAGCATCAAACCCTCATCATGCCGCATTATGTGTCCAAGCCATTTCTTCTGTCTCTCTCTAATCGTTTGAATCAGCATCCGCCTTTCTTGAGCTCGATGCAACACCTCTTCATTTACTAACATATTCTAATTTAATGCATATATTTTTAACCAAAAGTTATTCTCAACAACTGAAGAAATTAAGCGAGTGCGTAATTAAGATTTGCGCATGGGCAGATAAAGGTCATTCATACCAATCATTGAGACAAATACTCCGATCGTGCTCATGACAGTTATGTAATCAGTGTTACTTTGTGCACCAACAGTACATTTATCTAATACACAGATGGAAGTATTCTTCTCCAGAGGCAAACAAAAGGTATTCATGAAGCACCTCCATTACTTCGGCAGTGATTATTCTGAAATGCACACGTGGGGAGTATCCATCGTGTCAAAGATATGTGGATAATTTGGGGACATGCGTTCCAGAGCTATTTACGAACTTGCTTATTGTTTGAGACTTGCTAGGCATAGCAACAAGCAATTTATGCAGAATGGATTCCGAGTATTGTAGTTCAGACACAGGCTTCTTTAATAACTACGCTAAGAAATACACTTTCTTACCCATTGACTTCTGACGTCTCTTATTCCCATACGAAGTAAGTAAACCAGTCTATTGCTTCCACAGTTTCTGTCACAATCTTATCGCTTGACCAGGACCCCCGTCTTACAAAGAGTTGAGAGTAATCCAAATCAATCGCAAGTCCTCCAATCCCCTATCTCTTATGTACATAGTGGCGATTAATATCAATCGCAAATAAGTTGCGATTGATATCAACTCTTTGCAATACAGAGCCCCGACCAAAATTTATACTTTGATATAACAAAAATGGTTGAAGGAGACTGTAGTTACCTTGCACTTGTCCCTGAGGGTCCTTGTAGAACCATTTATGTGCATGCTCATGAGTGGGTGGCAGCTGAGGTGGGTTGATATTCACTTTGAGACCCCCGTCCATTGTCAGCTCGTTGCCAAGCTTGTCATCATCCTATAACAAAGCAAACACCACATTATTGATGTACATGGTTTTTCTGATCTGGAACCCATTTCACAAAGCCTCTTTTCAATGACAAATGACAAAAATCAGTGACAAATCTGCTGATAACCAATCAGAGGCTAGTATTTCAGTAGCTTATAACGAAAACTGTCATTTGTTCCTGATGACAAGTTTTCTGAAACATCCCCGCTGAAGGATGAGCAGCATCAAAAGCCATTGGACTGGGTACACAACTCTGACTTCATAGCATAATCTGTTTGGTGCGTACGATTACTTGCACACACAACATTATAATGGGACGAAGACTTATCCTTCTCTGGTCAATTCTATTTTGTGACTCTGCACTCACCAATTAATATTGCGTGTAGCATTTTTATTTGAATTTGTTGTTCATATTTTACCTTTGGACAATTCAACCCTGATGTACATGGTCTTAATGATCTGGGTCATTATTGTTACGTACAGAGATTTTCGGTTATGACAGGGTCTGAGAAGTCTTCATGGGTATTTTTCATGATTACTCTTGGCATATGCACTACCAGATCATTTTCACATGTTGTTAAATGAGCAAATTTGAGAAAATAATGGCTTATACTAAACCTTAATCATAAACATTAAAAGAAATACGGACCTCTTCTGTAAGCTCGGCCATCAAGCTTTCAGCAGCTTTCTCAAGATGTTTGAGTTGATCTTCCTCATCCTCCTCCTCCTTGGCTGCTGCAGCCGCCGCGGCAGCCGCAGCAGCAGCAGTAGCAGCGGCTACACCTTGTGCAGCTGCTCCTGCTGCTGTAGGCACTGAAGGCTCCACTTTCGAACCCGCCGCATTCGGCAGCAACCCGCTGGTCGTCGCAACAGCCGAGGCAACACTACTGGCAACAATCTCCTCAATGCTCTTCCTAGAGTCCGCTTTCTTGATCACACCCTCGTCGCCCCCTTCCCCAGGCGCTCCTCCGATCACAACCCCCGGGAGCATCTCCACCCCCTGCCCCGCAAGTTTGTCTAGTTTGCCATCGGAGCCACCAGAGGAGGCTAACACCTGATTACTAATATTGCTTTTTGATTTGGATCCTGCAAAGTTTGCACCTTTGGCATTGCTTAGTACACTGGTCTGCAATGTGTCCTCTTTTGCAGCAGTTGTGGAAGAAGTACTGTTGAAGTTGCGTAATTTATCTAATTTCTCCGCCAAGTCGCGAGAGTCTAAACTATACATCTCACTATTAACATGATCGGCACTTGTGTGTTTGGAAGAAGGTTTGCGCTCGTCAGAGTCTCTTTCTCTGAATTGCTTTTTATCATTTGGTTGATCAGTTTCATTGTTTTCATGTTGGTGGTCACCGCCCTCAATTGCTCCGTCGCCCTCCAGTGGTTCTAGAAGCTCATCATCCTGAAACATGAATTCATTCAATCAGGTATCTGCACAAACATTTGAAGTATACAAAGCATTTCTTTTCTTTATCAATCACACCAGATTACCCACAATAACATGACAAGGACAAAACAATCTTGTTATTAAAACCATGAGCGAGGGACTTGCAAAAAAAAAATTAAATTTAAAATAGTCATTTGAAAATTCTCCAATACAAGGTTCTGATGAGGGTAATATATGCATATCCCAAGGAGTAACACAAATTTTTAATGTTTAAATTTAAAAACAAATTACTTTTCTTGAAATGACATGAAATTCCTTGTTTTTTCATATGTCCATAATTTTTCTTTGATAACAAAATCTTAAAGTTTAAATCCATCAGAATTCAGCTGATGAGTGGTAAAAACTGAATTTCTATCACAATTCCAAATACGTTTAAATACAGCTGTGGACAGACAGACCAAGATAGGTTACTTACAATGCTACTTTTGTAGCAAGAATTAAATAAAATACCATCCTATTTTCTTTTTTGAAAAGAGTTAAAGGAAATATATTGTAATTGGTTTCATATTCAAAATTCATCATCTATAAAATTAGATTGGTCTAATAGTATTATCCAGGGCTGCAGGTCATACCATTACCTTGCCCGAGAAGAAAGCTCCAGATGCGTCGAATGTTCCAGGACCGTCACTCATTTTGAAGGCGTCATCTAACGACCATTCAGGCAACTCCTCGTTCCAACCACCACGACCATGCCCACCGCCACCTCCACCACGGCCACTATAACGCCGTTCTCGAGTACCGCCTTCTCTAGAACCGCCGCTTACTTGCTCAAATTGATCACGTTCACGGTGGTCGCCTTCGTTAAAGGACTGCCCTCGTTCTCTGGGAGTGTGCCAGTTGGAGCGGGGTTGACCTGCAAAGCAACAAAAATGTAATTTAGTGTTGTGGTCTAGTGGATAAGTCACCCAACTGCAGATCACAAGGTAGGGGGTTCAAATCCCGCCGCGACACTAATGTCCTTTGGCAAGACGTTAATCTACATTTGCCACTCTCCACCCAGGTGTATATGGGCACCTGATATGCTTGAGCGCTAGTTACTTCGGCAGCTTGGCTTCAACCAGGGTAATATATGTAAAGCGCCATGAGCGTCTGAGCCTGGAGGATACCGGCGCTATATAAATATCCATATTATCTATTATTATATTAAAAACAAAATTTGACATGAATAGTAGATCATTAATTTTACTTCACCAGAACAATCTCCATATTTCTTTTTGCTTTGGAGTAAATACATTACATTCTACAAAGTGGGCAAAAGTAGGTGCACATGTCAAACAATTTGATGAGCAGAAATTTGTTAACATAATTTCAGCATCTATACTAAACTGGTGTTTTGGAAACGCCCCCTCTCAAAAAAAATGAATTGGAAGCTCTCATTACCAAACATGTGAAAGAATATGTTTTGACTAATATGTGATAAAAAATTTGCCGAGAAACCACGAACTAATTGATATATTTGGTAAATTATCATATCGATCCGGCCTGGATAGATATCACGATTGCACTTCAACATTGAACATTTGGGCATATATTTAAGCTTTTTTTGTGAATTTAGGTTAGAGTATTGCCATCTAAACCTCTGTAGGCAATATTTACCGGTAAACAATATTGAATGGATATTTTGCACCCAAAACCCTTGAACCGCAATTTTGCCACAACCGGTCTTTACTTTTAAACATGAATTCAGACAAATTTTTAGACAATTTTTCTAACAATTTCCAGATAAACCAAAGCTCACCTGTTGACATCCTCCAATTCTCATCGTGTGTAGACAATGACCGAACAGGCGGTTGCTTAGAAACGGGCAGGGCCTGGCCCAGGCGCCACCCTTCATCTTCCTCCTCTTTTCCAGGTGATGTCGATGGTTTATCAGGTGCCCTAGGGGAGCGCCAGTTTTCGCTAGAGCTGCCCCTATCACGGTCGATGACTTTCCTGGGGGAAGGGGGACCAGGGTCCTCGAAGTTGCTGCGAGGAGCCTCGGTCCGTATGACTCTTCCCTCACCGGGGCTATTAAAAAAACAAAATGACAAGGCAGAATTTCTTTACGTTATTTCACACTAAAATTGAAGATACAGAGTCTTATTTTTTAAATCCTATCACTCTGGATAGATACTGAAAATAGATATGTTTCAATTCTATTTTCCATACTCAAATTATAGACAGTTGTATTGCATTCATAATCTCTGCAAAATCTTAAAGCTATCTGCACTAGTTTAGCCAGGGGGGAATTAGACCTCCCTGCTAGGTCACTGACAGGTGGTTATCTCATCAAATCAGCTCTCAATTAACATAAGAAAAAGGAGAAAAAGGGGGACCAACAGGCACCGATTAGGAATTGTTTGCTATTTAGAGGGCGCAAGTAGCTATAAATAGTGCAGTAGGGCTTTAAGTTACTGGGAGGGTATCTGTTTTTATGCCTTTTCCATCTACATGGCTATTGAAAAGATATGTAACAAGGGCATGTTTTAATAGATTATATGTTTCATGCTCCTGTGACATTGCTCTGTGGTCGACATCCCCTAGACGTATTACTGTGAGCTCCTCTCCAATTTGCTCCTACAAAAAATGTCACAAACATTAATTTTCTAAGTTATTGAGGACAGCATAGATTTGTTTCATAGGGGTTGTAAAAAAACATATTTGCAATAATCATATTAAGGGTGAATGTTTGATTGAAAATTACTTACAGGAAAGTATAGATTTTAGAGGTTTTTTTAGTACAGGGAAAATGAGAGAGGAGCTCTCAAGATATGTCCGCTAGGTTGCCAATTTGTGTTTGATTGATCGCATCTTACAAATTCTATTTTCAATCGGATTTTGCTCAAACTTTTACTAATTTGTTTCTCTCATTTTTCTGCTTTTAGTATGAACAACATAGTATCAGGGTGGACTTCCTTTCCCTTTAAACCCTAAGCAAAACCTGAACTGAATGATTGTAGTAGGAGCAAATGTAGGATCACCGTTATTTCTTTGTTCCATACCCAATTGAAAATTCAAAGTTGTATTGCTTNAATATCAGGGTGGACTTCCTTCCCCTTTAAACCTTATCCTAACCCAAAACCTAAACTGACATCCACTGCAAAAGCCTGGAATGATTGTACTCGAAGCAAATGTAGGATCACCGTTATATCTTTGTTCCATACCCAAATAAAAAGTTCAAAGTTGTATTGCTTGAATGATGTGTGCCACATTATCTGTTTGCCTGCCCCCTGCCTTCTACTCTTGTTCTCTAAAATAACTAAGACTCGTTTCAAGGGACCAAAATAAGAACAAGTTCACCAACGTTCCATTAAAACGTGTGTTAATTGTAATAAATTTCAATAGGATGTTGGCAAACTTGTACTTGGGACAGTTTCGTGAATGAATACCCAGGATTTCGATTGAAGTGACCAACTACAGTCAAACCTGTCTAAAGCGACCGCCCAAGGGAAACACAAAAAGTGGTCTTCGTAGACAGGTTCCTTTAGTACATGTTTCAATGAGAAACCATTTTCAATGGAAACTAAACATGTGCTTGTTGTTGACAGGTGGTCTTTGTAGACAGGTGGTCACTAAAGCAGGTTTGACTGTACATGGACCATGGATAGGCCACACCAAGCTACTAGATGCTTACCTCTCATCCCAGCTGACGGTTCTTGTGAACTCTCTCCTGCCGGGACCAGGATAACTCAACCCATCGTCTTCAAAGCCTGTTACTCCTCGCTGGAAGTCACCGCGACCTCGACCTGCAAATCAACACACAGGTTATTCATCACACTCACATCATCAACAGAGCTGCCAATCTCCAGAACAGAAAATCAGCAATCACAAGGCTCAAAATCAGTCATTTGGGGAATAAATCAGTAGTTCCAAATGCGGCGCTATTAATAGCTTTAAAAACAGCACGCCAACAATGCGAGGCCGCATGCGTGCAAGATTATCTGACATTTTGGGTGATTTTACTCACACAAAGTTGAAAAAAATTGATCAGGTCGTGACAATTGAAAATTGTGCAACATGCCACTGTTGCGAACCATCAGGGACAGTATTTTGACAACAGAAATAGAACAGGAAAGGCTGGATGCGGGTCATGCTATTAATCATCCATTTTGCGGCATGGAACTTTTGACAATCCTGACTTCCCTTTCCTGGTCTATTCTCTTCCACATTGAATGTAAGAGATCTGAATTCTGTAGTGTTAAGGAGATGAACTCACCTCTTCCTCTCACAGTGCCCCTCCCCCTGGCAGCAAGAGGGGGACCGCCTCCCCTGCCCCTCAGTCTCATCACCACTGTACTGTTCACACACTGAGATAAGTAGCGCTGCAAAGCAGAAGAAAGACAGACAAAAAAAATGTACAATAGGTAATGGAGAGTGGATAAGGTTTAGTGGCGCAATCTATGTTCAAAAATACAAAAATCGAATGTAGGCAGTTTAAAACACCTTCCAGCAGTGTAAGAACTACAAATAAAGTGCCAACAAATTTTGCTTATCTAGATTACAATGTCAGTATCAGGGCTATACAATAGGTTTTGAAAGTTAGAGGGACACATTAATCTAACAGAAACATTATGGGGTTAATACATTTGAACAAGTATTATGACAATATGGGGGTCTTTTCGAAATCATAAAATTAATATCCCAATGAACCTCCATTTTCAATCTACTTGCTTTGGTCGTCTAATAGAGCAAACGGTGGACCACAACATAAGATGCATGTAATAATGATAATAGCCATGTTGATATTGCACATTTATCTAACCCAGGGGATGCTCAAGGCGCTTAAAAAGCGGTATTATAACCCTGGCTTTAGCCCATCTTCCCCTAAGGTGCTAAAAGCATCCAAGGAATGAAGTCTTACCAGGTATCCATTTACGACACCCAGGTAGATTATTGTCTTGCCAAAGAACCATGAACCATGTGGTCCATAGTCTGGCGATGTATACACTAGACCTGGGCCCTGTTGCATAAAACTTACCATTGATGGTAACTTTGCCATCAATGGCAACTACCATGGAAACGGGGCTCAACAGCCAATCAGAATCAAGGTTTCCATGGTAGTTACCATTGATGGCAAAGTTACCATTAATGGTAAGTTTTATGCAACAGGGCCCAGGACACCTCTATAGAGTGGTGAAGTGTGACGTCATCAAAAATCTATTTTTAGAATTTCTCAATTTTTTCTTCATATCTCGAAAGAACATAAAAAATAACGTCCAAATGTAGAAAAACAATTGAATATGTTAAGCATTAGCTGAGATATGACCATCTAAATGAATATATGTCCTATGGGAACTCGGTGTTATATGCTCTAGCTCCTAACAAGCCAGAGCATATAACACTGAGTTCCTATGGGAAGTATACTTATTCAAATGGTCATATCTCAGCCATTAAGGCCCCAGCTAGCGGCACGACCATACCTGTTCATCTTCTGTTAGTGGCGTTAGCGTCATCGGTGTTCGACATTCCTTCTGCAAGATGGAAGAGAATTCTTCCAGCTCCGGGGGAGCCTTGTCTGTTTTGCGGAACAGTGCTAACATCTCTTCTCGACCGTACCGATGCTCTGCCAGCTTGAACTGTGGGGACGGGGGCGGGGACGTTATCCCTGTCCCGCCAGAGAGGGCCCGTAGCCACTCCGGTCCAAAGTTCAGCATTTCAGACATTTTTGTGTATGGAGTATCTATCGTCTGTAGTGTTGACATAAAGAAAGAGCAATCACATTCAATTACATGTTGGGTGACTGTAAAGTGCACCAAATTCATTATTCAGTAATCATAAGTAAACTGGCAATGCCATAACGTATCTTGCAAGGTCCTCACCCATTGCTCTGTGCCGAAAAATCATATATTTCCATTTTCTTAAATATCAATGAACGAATAGATTTGGTTCATGCAGGGGTTGTGTAAAAGCATTTGTGTAATGATCATATCTTTAAAGATGAAGTTGAGTTCTGGTCATGCGATTGCTTTGTGAAAGAAGTGGTGTGGAATCGACCAGAAAAGGTTGATCATCTAGCATATAAGAATTTGTGTGTATTGCAAGGTTCTGGAATCATCAAAATGATAAGAAATTTGGT
>BEXV01002567.1:24849-36798 GCA_003118195.1 Hemicentrotus pulcherrimus
TTTTTTTTTTTTTTGGTCGACCTTGCTTTTTAATAATTGACTTGCCTTGTGTGGCATTTATTTTTATGCAAGGAGCAATATATATATATTTATATGCTACATTGCATATGTGTAGTTATTTTCTTTCATTTATACCTATTATTTTTATGTAGGTTATTTTTTTTTTTTATCGGCAAAGTAGTTGATGAACGGTGAGATTTTAGAACATTGCCCCCACAAGGATCTGATTATCCACTGCATGACTTCATTTAATACCGAACAAAAGGATAACGATAGACCACTGACAAAAATATTGTCTCTGCGGTAGGGATGGTGTCCTAAACAAAAAATGTTTTATCTTCTATTTTGGTAAGAGTGGTGAATGCCTTTTTAAATCTAAAGTCGACTCGAGTACTGGGACCCGTTTTTAGAAAGCCTTTTTTTCTTCAATAACATATGACAAAAATCAGTGACTAATCTGCTGACAACCAATCAGAAGCATGGATTTCACTAGCTTATACAAAAGCTGTCATTTGTCACTGATGACAAGTTTTGTGAAATGGGGCGCTGGTCATGCGGGACACTGTGAAAGAAACTGTCTATAAGTTATCGGGGAACCCTTTTCTTTTAGTTCAAAACTATCAACCGAAATAATTTTTACTTATAGGTATCATTATCATCAAAACAGCAAATTGACTCAAGTTGCCGACAGTCGCATACATTGGATAGCACTGCATTGTTTTGGGGGACAACGCACTTTTTATGCCATCATAAGTTAGTCCGATGATTTAGAGATTTTAAAAGGATTAAATTTGTTATTGGAATACGATGGCAATTCACGAAGAGCATTCTTTTTTACGGGACAGTTCTTCTATGGAATGCTTGCACATGGGAATTTATTTAAACAGAAAGCTAATGCACAAATCATTTATTGTATCTCTAACTTCTCTTTAATATCCTGATAAAACTAGAATTGGCGAGTCATTGTTCCTACGTGGAATGGAATCACACAATTCAAAATCAAACAAGCGTTTAGAGTTCACCATGAGGAAGTTATTGTGTGCGTTTGTGCTTAGATTGTTTCTCTTTATTCAGGTATCGTAACATCGATGTCCGAGCCCGAACTCAGATATTTCCTGATCACTCTACCTAAGTCAATAATGTTTACACACGCTTTTGGTTTTCCTCAATATGATACGATTCAGTCAAGTGTTAGAGTTCAAATGAACCAGTCAACGACCATTCCTTCAGAAGAGTCATCAAGCAGCACTGTTTACCCAAGTCTGTGATATGTATATACGTACGTTTTGGTTTTCCTCAATA
Organism: Hemicentrotus pulcherrimus; assembly: GCA_003118195.1. Taxonomy (NCBI): domain Eukaryota; kingdom Metazoa; phylum Echinodermata; class Echinoidea; order Camarodonta; family Strongylocentrotidae; genus Hemicentrotus; species Hemicentrotus pulcherrimus. The sequence goes on from BEXV01002567.1 coordinate 26,152, forward strand.
ATGATACGATTCCATCAAGTGTCAGAGTTCAGGGTAACTTTGATACCTCTGAAACGACCGTTCCTTCTGAAAAATCATCAAGAGGCACTCGTGATTGACATGGTCGGTCTCTGAGTCAGGACTTCTCAGTTGTAAACCTTTTTCTGGAATCCATTAAGTTATGATCAGGGATGCCAGTTTTTCAGGACTGATTTCAGTCCCCGAAACCCTTCCATATCGGGCTTTATCATGCTTCATATTGTACATAAGATAACGAGGCTCCAACGTGTCTGGGTCACTTTTCAGGCTCATCTGGAGAAACCAACTGGCATACCTGAATGATTCAAAGCGATGAATACATGAGAGGAGTGGCCAAGGTCCTTCATTGGATGTTAATCCATCATATTGAGAGTTTCAAGATCTGAATATGAAAGTTAAGGTGGAAGATATTCATCAAGGGACATCTTCTGGTGAATTGTTAGATAGACTTCCCAAGTGACATGGCCTAAGACCCAGGACTTCACGGTTCTGAGACCGTTGCTCTACCACCTGACTTCGACAGCCTCTAAACTTGACAACCTATTTGCCTTCTTCTCTGCATGTGCTTCATAATTAAGAATTAATTAACTTTACACTTCCCCTATCAATAACGTATTTATTTTCTATCTCTACCTGAAAAATGTAAACCACTGTAGAAACCCCTACTGTGAATCCTTCCTCCCTGGAGCATCATCAATGTAAGGAATCCATCAAAGATGGTTACTCCTTCAGAACCACCAAGTTTTGAGAATCACCTGTTAGGACATGGTCTCAGACTTGGGACATTTAGCATCTAAGACCATTGTTTCAACTAAGCTAAAGCACATTTAAATTTGATATACTGCCATTCTTTTAACTTTGTGATCAGTGAAACATTGGGAGAGGTACTCTTTGTAAATCCTCTGACTTGAAATGCCCCAAGTGCAAGGAATCCGTCAAAGACCACCCATTTGTTCTTGAAGGCTATAGTGCATTTTTCTTGATGACATTTTGCAATGCAGACCCATGCCCTGTAGGTTCCAAGAATATGACTCTATCATGAAGCTAATTAAAGTCAAACATATCTACAGCGACCGCCAAAGGGAAACACAAAAAGTGGTCTTTGAAGACAGGTTGTCTTTGTAGAAGGGTTCCTTTAATACATCTTTCAATGAGAAACCATTTTCAAAGGAAACAAAAATGTACTTGTTGTAGACAGGTGGTCTTTGTAGACAGGTGGTCACTAAAGCAGGTTTGACTGTACAACCCTTTAAAGATGTCCTTTTTAACATTTTTTTCTTTTCCTCAGTGAAACTGTTGACGAGGTCCTCAATGTGAATCCTTCATACCTGGAGTGCCATGGATGCAAAGAGTCCATCAAGGACCGCTACTTCTTAAGAGCCATTGAGAAGTACTGGCACGAAGACTGTCTCTCCTGTGACCTCTGTCAGTGCCGACTAGGGGAAGTAGACTGTCACATGTACAGCAAACTTGGAAGGAAGCTCTGCAAGCGGGATTATCTGAGGTAAGTGGGTGACTATTTTTGGTTGCAACCTACAACAAATTGAACTTCTTTTTTTTTCTTCATTTTGGCATACACCGAAATTAAACGAAATTAGAAACCATTTGGCAGCAGTGAACAAAGGAAAGTTGATGAGCACCTACTTCTAGCCTGTAAAGAAATTGTTTCTCTCTCATTTTCAGAAGCAATACATGGATGTTGAATAGACATTCTCCCCCCATCATCACATCATAATGAACAAGCCTCCCCTATCCCCCCTCCCCAATTCTTTGCTAATTCAACTGTTTTTTAAGTTCAAGGAGAGTTGCCAAAGCAGTGTTTGCTTGATCAAAAAAGGGGACAGGGGCATGACCTTACCTAGTATCATGCTATTTATTTTTATTTTGACAATGTGTTCTGTATGGTTAGACAAATTAGTATCCCCTCGTAACCAACATGTGCTCAGGTTGTATGGTGGGATGTGAAACCTGTCATGACAAAGCAACTTGAATATATTCGTGAATAGTTGGATTGAACGTCAATTACAATGTAGACTTCACAAACTTGAACCCATGCCAAAGCAAGCAAAGACAATGGCTCCCTTCCAAATCTACATGCACAATGACTATTGTTTAATCAATCATTTCCATGATCTACTTAATAGGATGGAATGATGTGATTTCACAGGCAACCTGTTTCAAAAGAATGTCCAACTGTTGTGGTAATTCCAGTTAATATAGATGAAACTGCATTGTATTGACAGGAATAGTGAGATAATCCGTTTTTCAATGAATAATCATTGTTCTTCCCCTCCTAAATTTTCACGTTCTTAAATATACTGGGTCCCAGGCTTGAGGGCAATATATACTTAGAGGTTAAACTGACTGATGGGAATTGATACAAGGACTGTTTTTGTTACATCCTCCTATCCGCCTCCCCTTTCCTCCCCCTCCCCTCTCTTTCCCTCACCCCTTCCCCCTCCCATCCCTTCCCGCCACTTCCTCTTCCATTCAGTTCTATAGCAGTGGCGTAATCAGCATAGGATTGAGCTGAAATATGCCTCCTCCTCCATCATTTAGGAGGGGGGGGGGAATTCAGCCATACCGATAAGCAATTTACTGACACATTACTGTTCTAGCAAATGACTTACAAATATATATATATATATATATTCTCTTCATATTAAAGTGCGAGAATTCTCAACTCTTACAGGTACAGTCCGAGTATTGACTTATACTTCTTTTGTTAGTTATGCTCTTTATTGGAAACTTAAATGTCTTTGACATGACACTGATTCATTATTATCGTTGATCTTTTCACAGGCTATTTGCTCCAAGCGGCGTGTGTTCGGCGTGCAACCGGGCGATCCCCGCTTACGAACTCGTTATGACCACCTCGTCCGAGTGCCGTTACCACCTGGAGTGTTTCAAGTGTTCTCAGTGCGACAAGCATTTCTGCGTCGGGGACAAGTACTTCCTGGTTGGGTCAAAGATCATGTGCGAAGACCACTGACAACATATGCCCCCCCCCCCTTTACACATGGACAAATATGCATGTTGTAGGGAAATTGTTTGAGGGCTATTGTCTTTTTCTTGTGTGAATGACTGTGTGAAGACCACTGACCTGACATAAGACATTTACCAACCCATTCAGACGCAAACTACCATATACAACGCTTCGTACGTAAACTGTACCATAAGAATCTATGATTCTCTTGTATAAATGACTTGGCGTAATGTCAAGTAACAAACCATAGCAAAATAGCATGTTATGAAATGCTGTTATGGCCCGACACTGTACAGTGAAATTTCATAAAACGAAATGGAGTTTTAGAGCATAATTTCAAATGCAAACTCAAGAACGTTAAAGAACACCAGTCTACACATCATTTGCACATTGCATTATTCACCAAGATGGTCAGTTTCTGCAGCTTCAAAAGAAAGAAGAAGAGCCCAAAAAAGAAAATGGATCAAAGGCGAGGGAGCACTCGTCGATTTTTATGAGAAGATGTTGAAGAAGCAATGTCATTTTGTCTTTTCCTCTCTTTCCTGCCCCGTCTCTGTCTTCTTCTTTTTTCTCTCTCTCTCTCCCTCTTTCTCCCTTTCCTCTTCTCCATCTCCATATATCTCTGTCTTTCCCTCTCTCTCTCTCTCTCTCTCTTTGTTTTTTCTCCAGTTCTATCTTATACGTTGATTTTGATAACAAAGATCACACTGCCTTATTTATTAAGGACCAAACACGTGCCTTTTATGCACATTTCAGAGACTGGTGTCTTCCGTCATCTTTGTAAACGAGTTTTGTCAACTTTGGCAAGTTAGGTTTGAGTGAAATTAACTTACCCTCTCCTGCTATATAACATATGTCAAGTTCTATTGAAGAAACAAGTTTTGTCATGTTTGTCAACTTTGGCAAGTTAAGTTTGATTGAAATTAACTTGCCCTTTGTGCTATCTGGCAAGTTCTTTTAGAGCACTGTATGACTTCATAGAGAGGCAACTTCATCTTTTGCTTTGTCAAGGTAACTGTAGAAGTGCTTGAATCTAACGCGTTGCATTCAGTTACCAATTTCAGCTATTCGACGGTGGGCACAAAAATATTCAAGAAAGTGTAGTCTCTTCACTTTTGTAGGACACGATTCCCGTTTATAGGTTGAATCTTGAATGCTCCTAGGATGTTGAACATTGTCAAGGTCACTCTGTAAAAGTTGCTCGAACCTAGCGCGTTGCATTCAGTTACCAATTTCAACTATTCGACGGTTGGCGCAAAAATATTCAAGGAAGTGTAGTCTTAACTTTTGTAGGACACGATTCACGTTTTAAGTTTGAATCTCGCATGCTCCTAGAATGTCGAACATTCCAATTATCATACGTAACATTCCGCTGTATATACAAACAAACAATGTAGATTTCATGATCATCACACTATGTTTTCAGTCATTTGCAGGCCATCGCACAACTTGGTACACGACTGGATTTCGACAGAAATGACATCGGGAGATATGAGGAAGACTCGAGCCAATTTGGCCTTTTCTTCAGCAATATCTGTCGAAATATACCGCTGTCGGTGGGGTCGTAAGTTGTGCGTTGGCCTAATTTAGTTTCTTATACGGTATACATTGTAGCTCACTCCAGACTATGGAATTGGATTCAAAACAACATTTCAAACAAATTCTATAGCAACTTATCTTTAGTTTTATTCATTGTTCACATCTGAAGATGGCTTCCCCGTTTATGGAAGATAATACATGCAAAATATAATGCACCATCTTTGGTGTGCGAAGGCAAACTTAGAAGATGGATATTTTTCATCTTACCAGAATAAAAAATAAAAAGCTTTTTTTCTTTTTTAATTCATTCTGTAAATAAATGTATAAAATGATATGGATATCATAGATCTACTAAATTAAGTACAGAAAAGCTGGAATACTATCTTTAAGATTCAAAAACATGATTTATTCACTGTGAATTTTTTTCTTTTGTTTAACTTCCCACTTAATACAACAAGACAGCATTGTTTTGGGCATAAACATTGCACTTTTATTGGCACAGTGCCTCGTAAGATAAGACTCTTATCCATAAAAAAAAATCGCTGAAGTAGTTTTCCTGTATGATAGTTTAAGAGTCTGTTTTTGTTTTCTGTAACCATCATCAAAATTTCAAATGTTCGATCACGCTCTTGTACAATAATTGGCCAAGTTATGGTGACAGGCGTGTCCCGAAAGAAAAAAAATGATTAAGTTTTTTTTTGTTATCCCTGCAATGATTATTACCCCCAACATTTGCCTGTTACCCATATAAATACATCTGGGTCGAGAGAAACAGGTGTAGGCAAACCAGTGTCCTAGGATGTAAGTACAACGCAAGGATCGAACTCGGGACATCTCGTATGAAAGTCAAGAAGACTTTACGAAAGTACCACAGTGAATCAGGAATGGTATTCAATTCAAAACTTACAGTATGCCAGAAATATAAATATTTTCTTACTGTAGTTTACAGATTAGATAAAATACTTAGCCAAATTAAGTATTCAGTTGAAGCTTTTGACAAAGTATTTTACCCTAAAAATCATGAAAACTCCCAAGCAGACTCAAGCCCATCGTTGTAATCATTAGCTGCGCACAATTATACTAGCACGCATTTAATGCACATTATTTTGGATTGACAATGTGACGTCACAATAATGATCAGTAAGTATTTAACCTAACCAAGTCGGCTTACTAAAGTAAAATGCTCAGATATGATCTAAGCCAGGTAAATGCTAAGTAAAATAAAGATTTAATGAATTGAAATTCACGGCCCCAATTTTACCCAGGTCTATTTTTTTAGTTGAACATATCTTTTCTCTGACATGAATAATATAAATATTGTCCCTCTTCGACCTTAAGCGGTTGATTGTTATTTGTGATGACATTACTTTAAATATCACAGCGATATATTCCAGAAGTATTCAAAATAAACTGCCCAATTCATCTGGCAGTGTATTCACAGACTATTTTAGATAATAACAATACAGTGTATTTTATAAGAAAAGCAATAATATTCATATATTTATTTGGGCCCCTTTATATGAGTGTTTTTATTATATAAATATTTGATTTTTGTATGGAAACTTTTATTTAATCTATTCATGTCCCTGGTGTGCTAGCGTACATTATTATATGATTTACTTTACCAGATATATATGTAAAATATTTCTTTTTATATGAAGATACAGCAATTGTTTAAATCATGAAGAAAGAAATATAGTAAATATTCTTCTTTCTACAATCCGAATACAGCTGCTAAATTAATGCTTTGTCATACACAGATGTAACTAATTTTTTTAATCAACATTACTTTCTTTGAAAGTGATATATTCTTTTATAAAATAAAAACCATGTCAAGTGCTTTGCACCAATTTTAAAGGATTCCGTACATTAGTTTTTAAGAATCATACTACATATATAGATTGTTTTTGATCATGTTATTGTTTGGTGCTAAAATATAGCACTTTTTACAGTTTTGCTATAAACAACTGTCATACAAATAGTCATTTTATCATTGTACATAGTGAACTTAATGTGTGTTTGTACTAAGCTGTATTTGTGTAAAAATGTTTTTTTTTTTAAGCAGTAAGCATATGATGCTACATGTACATACTACTTCCAGATGAGGCATTCTATTACGTGCATACTTAGATATATGAACAGCATTGTTAAACATGTCCTTGTAACCATACACATATACAGTCAAACCTGTCTAAAGGGACTGCCTGATGGAAGCTCAACAAGTGGACTATGATTCAATGAGCACCTATTCAAGGGAGAAACAAAGTGATGGTCTTTGTAGACAGATGGTCATAAAGCAGGTTTGACTGTACATGTACAATTGATTACAGGTATTCTGTAACAAGGCTATATGTACATGTACATGTATATGTATAGGAATGGGACATACCATTCTATAGAATGGGTATCCTACATGAGTTTAAAACGATGTTTCCCACTACTGTGAAAGGTTATATCGCTTAACAATGACATAAACATATTACCATCATTACTCCCAATACCATGTTAATGAATTCTACATTTACATGCCAAGGATACCCTACATGAGTTTCAAAGGGATCCTTTAAATATGAAATGTGGAATTATTAAATGCTATTTACATGCATATTAGTGTAATATATCCCATTATATACTCAGTTGTCCCTTTGGCATTATAAGTCTTGATGCAACGTATAGGCCTTTGCATACACCCGTACCTTAATAATCCCTAAATCCCATTTTCTTTATTTTGAAAATAAATACAAGCTTTTCTTCCGTTTGTCCAATTATATTGGATACTACATAAAAAAAAACTTTGGGCAGTTTGAACCATCTAAAACTTGGTTGGATTGTCAATCTTTAAAATTTACGATTTCCAGGCTGCTAAAAAAGTGGTTATTTAGAGCATCAAAGTTAATACAGGCAAGGAAATAACTTATTAGGCAAGTCAAATGCATACATGTACACTTGAACTTTTGTTCTTAAAAAGTCTGCTATCGGGCAGTACTAAAATACATGTTTTCTGAATTGACCTAAATGAGCACGTGACATTATTTTTAGGCAAATGTTGATACATAATTGTGTCCATATCTTTGCCCCCAGTTGGGCAAATTTTAATGTTATAACAAAATAAAACAATCAACAATTTCTCTTTTTTAAAATCAATATTTACATTTTATGCAACCATTATCAAAAATATGTTTGTATACATTCAAATACATGCTTCATCATAGGCCATCTTAAAATTAACTTCTTTTTTTTTACATGTATAGTTATAAACTCTGTTGAGCATGAGCATTAATGTCTTGCCAGAGGACATTGATGCCTTTTATTACATTATTTCAAAATGAATTAGAAGAATTGACAGCATTGGTTTTACTGCAAAAAAAAACAGCTAGACGGTCTTGACAAGCCATTCGTTGTATATTACTATGTAATGCTTAATTTGTTGTAAATAAAATTGTGTAAATATATGTATTATTGATATTTAGAGCTTAAGTGCAAATTGTATTTGAGATATTTGTTGTTCATTCAAAACATGTCTATAAATACATTCTTTTAAACCATGAAATTAGTTTAATACTGTCATTATGTGTTTGTTTTGTCCCCTACACCAAATTGAAAGCACTTATTCTCAGATTATAGAGGCTTTCATTTAAACAGCTCCTTTGTGCTGATATTCATGGTGATACACACATGATAACATATTTTGCGCCTTTTATGTAATTCTGATAAATGTATGACCTAACTATCTCAAATAAACCAACATCCCAGAACAACGTCTGAAAAAGCCAGTAGGAACTAGTTGTCCGACATTGAGAAGTAAGAAGAAGCATTTCCATTAACTGATTTTATAATTTAAAGAGAAGGTTGAGTTCTGGGAAGAAGTAAAAATTAATTTGTGAGCGTTATCATTGTTATCATACAAGGGGGATGAACATTAGATTAAACATGTTCCCTGAAAAGCATGGCTCTTCAAATGCGTTCATATTCTAAATATGACATGAAACCTCGTAAAAATCGGGGGTAGGTTTTTTCGCCATGTGCTCGTGTAGTCCCATATACATCATTCTGTGTACAGTGCTTGTAACTTTGCCAAGATTTGGCCAAAGTTTCTTATCATTTTGATGATTCCAGAACCTTGCAATACACACGAATACTTATATACTAGATGATCAACCTTTTCTGATGATTCCACACCGTTTCTTTCACAGTGCAATCACATGACCAGAACTCAACTTTATCTTTAACCATTTGAATCATTAATATTTAGTGTCTTCAAGAAATAATTTCCCAAAGACATATTTTCAATCTAGTCTTGTTTTCCATCAAGAGTCATTTTGTGTGATTGTCTGCACCCTATCACAACCTCCAAAAGCTAATTTCAATAAAAGAGTAATTTTGTTTGAATGTCTACACCCTATCACTCCCTCCAACAGGTAATTTAATATAACAGTGATGAAGGTGATGATGCTGATGAGAGGGAGGAGGAGAAGGAAAAGGAGGAAACAGAGGGGGATGAATGGGAAAAGTAAGAAATGGAGGATGATGACCAGGAGGAAAGGTGAGGTGCTGATGATAGTAATGATGATGATGATATTGATGATGATAATGAAGATAAAGAGGAGGAGGAGAAAGAGGATGTTGGTGATGACAGCGATGATTATAATAACGATGACGACGATGACAACGTTGATGATGAAGACAATGTTGATGATAAGGATCAGACCCTTAACATGCAGCTGCATGGTTGAAGTTAGGGAGAAGCATGTTCGTATAGTCTTCCAAATCGTTCCTAATAAAATTGGAAAGATATACATTTATGTAATCACACTGATGATGTTGTTGGTGATGGTGGTGGTGGTAGTGCCGATGGTTGTACGGAGGAAGAACCGAGAACCAACGGCTCAGCCGGGAAACTATTCCAGTTCCTTGGAAGCAATGACCATACTGCTACAGTTGACAAGAGGTGGCGCTAGAGGGGATTTTGCAGCAGAGCCTGCATCTAAACACAGAGTTTGGCCAACCCGTCGAGTTGGACACAATATGGTGACTAGTGCTAGGGCAAGCACAAAACAAAAGAATATACACCATGTTGTGACCCAGTGAAACCAAGTTGGTCAAACTCTGTATATAGATTGCTCTGTTTTCCAGTAGTACTTTTAGTAGGCCTATAGTTAACTTTACAGGCGGCTTGCTGAAATAATATACTAAGATGTTTATATGTATTTTGAACGAGACTAAAGCAATTTCACCAAACCTAACTAAATGCTAGATAAAATACTGACATATTTCAAGTTCTGAATTGAAAACGAGCCAGTGTTAGAAATGAATATTAGTTGGCTGCCATTGGGAATTCGACACTATTCTGGTGTGCAGCCAATGACAGGTCTTGTAAATTGCCATGACCAGCCTTGATTATTATTACTAACAGGGCTTATGTATTGCTCTGGAGTATTATCTTAGATTTCTCTCAACTGAAGTCTCTCTAAGAAACAAGGGGGTATTGCTTAGATGGTCAATGGGTTTGCCGTGTGGAAGACACGTACAACCTCTACTGGTATTTCCACCAAGTCTGGTGTCAGCGAATTAGGACCTGGTGCACATAGAAACTGACCACCTTTTCCCTTAAACATTCCATTTCTCAAGGAAAGAACAAAGCACTAAAAACTCACCGATATCTTGTTATTTATCATCGAAACTCAAAGAAACGTTTTAAAAGTTGTTAAGGATTTACCAAACTAAACATACGCATTAAAAACTTACTTCCCGTTTCGTTATGGTGAAACCTTTTGAGGGAATCTCTGAAGGATGGAATACCCAGGTGGTCTAGCGCCCTCTGCTTCTTGTTTCGCTCTTCCATCGTCAGTTTGGTGTAGAGATCAGTGGCCTGCCAGAGGAAAGCTCTGAAGGATGGAATACCCAGGTGGTCTAGCGCCCTCTCATTTCTTTTTTTCGCTCTTCCATCGTCAGTTTGGTGCAGAGGTCAATGGCCTGCCCGAGGAAAGCTCTGAAGAATGGAATACCCAGGTTGTCTAGCGCCCTCTGCTTCTTTTTTCGCTCTTCCATCGTCAGTTTGGTGTAGAGGTCAGTGGCCTGCCCGAGGAAAGCTCTGAAGGATGGAA
>BEXV01002568.1:8329-23451 GCA_003118195.1 Hemicentrotus pulcherrimus
ACATATTTTGAAGAGGAAATTTGTTGTAATTGATCAGTAAGGCTTTCCCTTCGCAATGATATGAATTTTGCATCAATTCAAAACACTTTTGCTTCTTGGTGTGACTCCTTTAACTCGTTGATTTAACTGCATTTTTTAATTCCCATAGGCTTAATACTGAAACCACCTGGTTCCTTTAGGCAATGGGTTCAGTTCAGAACTTCTGGCAATGGAAATTTGTTTTAAGAGAAACTGGTTTACAGTAACCAGTAATTAGAATTATCCATCATATACATGTGCATAATTTCAATTACGGTAAAGATTGCATTGAGAGGCCGCGTTTTTAAATTACATTAATTGAAAAACAGTTTTCTTGCTACATCATTCCTATTTCTGTGTTGCTTTTTTTCTTTAACCAATCATATCTCTGTAATGAGTTCCTTGTAAAAAAATTAGTTGATAAAATTAACATTTATACGATGTAATCACACCTGAAATCATACACTTAACAATTATTTTTTTCATTTTTTTATGTGCTCTGCCTGATTGTGGTCTTATTTGCATTCGCAGCCAAGTCAAGAATAGCAAAGGCTACATGAAGGTTGTAATATGAAGTACGACACCAATAACAACAATCATTAATTGGTATTCCTTTGCATGAAGAGTGATGAACAAACCCTCAAATGTGTACATAAATGTAATTGCCCATTCCTCCTCGACGGACCTTGCAAATAGCATTTGGAGCTTTGCTAACCATCTGTGTCCCCGATGATAATGAGCGAACATGCGATTTACAGAATACTGACATCTACTGGAATATTGCGATATGATCTGTGACAAATGCAAACTCATGTGGTGGTGGTATCTCATGATGGTGATTTTAAGATAATAGTGATTAGTTTGGTGTAGGCCTAATAAAGCGCATGCACAGTTTGCTATTTTAAGTGCTGCACACTCCTTTTAAAACTAATCGCTATTGTTGTATCAAAGTAGATGTCAAATTTTGTATTTGCCGTTGTGGCAGCATGTTTGTAAATGAAGACCCTAAATTACATTTTTTCGCTCATTAGCATCAGAACCACATGGGTGTTAAGCAAACTGTTATCCTGAAACGATTTTCACATTTTTTTGGTTAAATTTTTAACCACTTTCAAAGTGCTTTGTTGATCCGAGTCAATGAGAAGAAAGAAGAGTCCACTTGTGAACTCTGAAGGTACTTCTGTGCGATTCTGAAGGTACTTCTGTGCGATTTTGATGAAACAAACGCGCAACCAACACAAAAAACCTGTCTTTATTATAGCCGTAGATACATATTTCAAACAAAAAAAACAAAAAAACAAATAAAAGCAGTGAAAATGTTCTAATTTTAGTACTTTATCCACAAAATACTAGACTATCTTTAATTACATAGAAGATCCTGTATTGTGTAAAGGATGTAGATCTACCGAGTGTAAAGCGAATGAGTGTGCTACATTGTAACAATAGTCAATAACACCATGGGAGCGTCCTCTGTTTCTGCAATGTCAAAAAATAACACATCATTGCATCCAACTTACAAAAAGCACCTTAACTAAGTCCAACTCAAGTCTAACTTACAAAAGTTACAATTATAATTCACATCAAATGATTTCTATGACAATGTCAAGATTCACCTAGAGAAAGTACTAGAGGAGTACCGGTAGGCCTAGTCCTAGAGAAAGTAAAATCTAGATGGTATAGACCAGGCGTAGATTAGATAGGCCTAGATCTAGTATAGGCACTCTAGGGATAGACTCTAGGCCTACATCTAGAGGTCTAAGTAAAAATTACAAGTATAAAAAAGTTGTCATCATCCATTCACCATCATAGACCATGGTCATTGTCGTATTCTGTTTTTTATCTACAATTTATCTAGTCTTAAACTTATAGGCCCGTATTCTGAAGTCCTGTCTAACTCCTGTTTAACTAAACAGTTGTCTAAGTCCTGTCTAAGTCCCGTCTAACTTTAGACAAGAAGTCGTGTCTAACTTTTTTCGTATTCTGAAGTCGTGTTTAAATAAAGTTAAACACGAAGTCCTGTCTAAGTCCTGTTTAACTTTAGACAACTGCGAGGGGTTGTTTAAGTCCTGTTTAAGGGCGCGATTCTGCTGCTTTTCAACGTCAAAGGTACACTCTACTTGCTGACCCCGAACTTGCGGGGGAGAACGATGGTACGTGCATCCTCTAAAATTTCAAATACGTTTTGCAGGATTTTTTCTCGCGTAGCCTAATTTTTTTTCTCGATAATATTAACTATTCTTATCTACTGGTGACATCTTGGAAATTCCATAATCTATAATAAACTAACCATTCTGTTGGAGAAGTTTCTTTTCTGGTTCTTCCGAGCACTGAGGCACTGATAAGTAGTGTGTTTGCCAATCTCAGTGTATACTGTACGTACGTACGTACACAAAGTACATGTAGTCTACTCATTACGTCACGATCACATCACCATGGTACCAGCACGCGCACAGCTAGCTGTGCGCGTTAATTTATTTATCCGGTGCGCGCACGAATGCGTATTGGGTCTTTTGTCAGAATTAACGCCTACTGGGCATGCGCAGAAGTCGTAACTAAGAGTTAAACACGACCTGCGCAGAACTTAAACAGTTGTTTAGTTAAACACCACTTAGACAGGACTTAAACAGTTGTTTAGTTAGACGAGACTTAGACATGACTTCAGAATACGAAATTTAGTTAAACAGGACTTAGACACGACCTCGCGTCTAAGTCCTGTTTAAGTCTTGTCTAACTAAACAGTTGTTTAACTTTAGACGTGGCTAAGTTAAACACGACTTCAGAATACGGGCCATAGACCTTGGCATAAAAAGCATAGGAATGTTTGAACTTAAAAGAGGCACATTCTTTCTTCGCACAGGCAGTTCAACTTTCTTCTGCGTTCATTTTACAGACACAACTCGCAGCGAGCCGCGCAGCAGGGAGGAGGGACTGGGAGCGCCCGTCGGATTTGTGGAAGTCCTGCCCTGCTGCAGCAGCGGCTGCATCTGAAGTCATGATGATGCACTCACTCCACCCAAAATGCCGAGTACTCCGTACGTTGACTGTGTCTACGTCGCTTCCGTTACGAATATTCATGTCTTACAATATTTGGGAAACAGAAGAATCCGAGATATAATGATAGACAGCTTATTTAAATCACAAAACATACCAATACAGAAAATTACAATGTATAAAATGAAATATTACCGAAATTCTTTAATTGACTTCAATCAGAGTTCACACGGTTATCCGCAATGCAATCAACCTTTGACCTTTGTTGTGACGTCTGCTGGACAAGGAAGATGCTATTCTGTTATTAGGGTACCTTTTTTATCAGCTTGAGCTATACAACGAAAACTGTTAAACATCCATCTAAACTAAGAACTACATTGCTAATATTGCAAGAATTTTCCATTAGCGTTTTTTATTCATCCTCAACATTTGTTCTATATTAATTAAACAGAGCAGTAAATTTCATATGTTCCTTATTTTCGTCTATCCCATTCTTGGTCTGCCCTCAGTCCGAATAGAACAATCGAAATATATATACTGCTCCCTAGTAATATATACCTCCATATCTGGTGTGTTGTACAATATTTCACGGTGAATATATTATGGAATCCAATCCATCTATTTGATAAATTTCTGTTTGTCTTGACTTTAAGAATGCTGCTTACAGATCCAATACTAAAGACTTTGTTTTTTGGAACATCTTCGAAGTAAAATAATATCTGATTTATTCAGTTTATTAGCCTGGACCTGGTCAGTGAAAGGAACTGCGATGCAGAACATTGCAGCCTAGCTATGCTATGCATGCTTGCTATGAATGAATGATGTGAAATTGACCGCTTCCACTTGAACTTCGTCATTAGCAGACTAGGTGAGTAGGGTCTATAGATAGACAGACCTCCCTAGAAAATTCGATTCTTATTAAAAAATCTCAAGGACCTTTAGTGTTGGGATAGAGCAAAATAAACAAGTGCCCAATCAGTTACAATCCACTTTGGCTAAATTTATACAGATCTTAAATATAATTCTCAAAAGAGTTGGATATCAACAAATCACTTCCTGAGGGTGAGCTGCATGAGCTGCCTCAGGCTTAATTTAATTGAGTCTACTCTATGAATATGATCTTGGATTGATGTAATCATCTCGGCCTACTGATAAAAAGAATGGTGTCAAATCATACTTTTACATAGAGTTAATGCCCTTAATTCTGACACTCGACAGACAATATGTTTTGAAGAACGTCATTTTTACAATATATACATGTAGGGGTCTAGTAAATGTATATCATATGAAAAGGGGATATATCATAGCATTTCATACATGTAGGTGTTTACTATCATGATTATGTTTCAAAATGATTGAATTGGAATGAATTAAGGTTTTGCATAATACCATAAGCCCAGGTCATCAACTCTGACAGCTACAGGCAAAGTTCCCAAGAATTTCGGGACTCCGGCTCCCTACCAATTTCATTGAACTGCCCTCTGTGGAGAAGTTCAAGGGGGCCATCAGTGCCTAAATCATAGGAGGAACTGTTTTTTACTCACACCACTTAATACGCACTATGCACTAATCATTCATGACCACTATGAGAGACACCACACCACAATATCCTCGTTTAGTTTCTGAAAAGGCTTTTGACGAGTACCTCCATAGACATAGACATAGACATAGACATGTGTATCTTGTGTATATATTATTATAAACTATTTCATTCCTCAATTTATTTGTCATTCATTTTTCAGGTCATTGTCACCTGTGGAATGGAGAGCACTCAGCAGGACAAGCCTGACATAGCTCCACAGGCCAGCTCGGCTTTGGGTGTCCCTGGACATCAAAGGTCACAGAGGTCAAAAAGTAGTGATGATTCCTCGACCAGACCACCCCTTGAAAGAGGCACCCAGCTTATGAACTATGGCTCCCAGAATCCAATGTTAGTAGTAACAAAGAAACAAGACGAGTCTGCAATTCCACAGGATTTATCCAAGCATGGTAGTCACATATCCAGAGAGTCATCCTCAGAGACCACAGGAAATATGGACATGCAGTTTGTTGTCTTGGATGATGACGAGGAAGATGACATTGAGGATGATGTAAGGGATGAATTCATGCAAACTGAATCTTTGGACAGTCCTGGTGAGGCATCGGCGAATGCAGCAGGATCTGAAAACAGCAGTCCAGGATTCCTTCTGAAGTGCAGTATGTGTGATCGTGTGTTCTCCAGCCAACAGAGACTCATGCTTCATATCAACAAGCACATGGGAGCTAAGCCGTACGCATGCCCACACTGCCCTGCTAACTTCAACTCACGGGCATCATTTCAAAGGCACCGGCGATCCCACAAGAACTCTATGGCTGATATTCAGACACATACCTGCACCCTTTGTCATGCTCAATTCTCAGATATTCAGCATTTGACAGAGCACTTGAAGATACACACAGAAAAGAGGAGAAGCTGTCCACATTGTGGAATCTTCATTGGTGGTTCTCGCAGCATGCAAAAGCACATCAGCGTAGAGCATCCTGCAATGGTAAAGACCTATAAAAAGCACAGACCACCAAATATACCTGTTAGGGTTGACCTTCCAACGGGGAACCCAAACCCATTGCCTTCAACATCACATGAAGGAGATAAACCTGTGAGTTGTAGACGTTGTGGCAGACAGTTTCAAACAAATAGAGCATTACAAGGCCATATGAAAGGGCACAGTCGACTTTATCAGTGGAACCCTCGGAGATGCAAATGTGGGGTTCTGTTGGCTGACGAGGCAGAGTATCAAAGGCACCTGAAGAACTCGTGTTGCACAGCTATTTCTAGTTCTGATTTGTTGTCACCGCCTATAGACTCACCTGGGAGTCTGTCTCCTGTCTCACCAAATAGTGCTGCGCATTTGATGGCCCTCTCTGCTCAGAGACAAGCTAATACCCGTAGCAGGAGTCTAGACTCATTCTTGAGAAATCCTCCAGCACCTTTTGCTATGATCAGTAGGTATCCTGCAAGTGCAGAGGGTGCCTTAGTCGAGTTTCCACCATCCCTTGCAGCAAGATATGCAGGATCGGCACATTCATTGGGGAGTCTTCAATACGAAAGTAGCCCAGTAAGCAAAGAGACACCAAGCAGCCAAAGTGCTTCGGAACAGAGAAGCCAGAGTCCTATAAACAGAATCACTATCAAGACAGAAGCTGAGGAGGAGGAAGAATGGAGTGAAGTTGTGAACATTGTCCAAGTACATAGTAACACAACAACATCAGAGGAACCATCTGGTGATGGGGACTGTGTTCAGGAGCAACAGCCTTGCTATACTTTCAACAGAGACAAAGAAATAGCTAACAGAGAAAGGACTGAACACCAAGTTTTAGGTTCAGTTACAAAAAGCAGGCACAATGAGAAAGATGATCAACATAGGAAAGTTCAGCCTGTGACCCTAGGTGGAACAGAGGCATCATCATCTAGTGGAACCATGCAAGTGGATAGACCAATAGAGCCCGACATTTCTCCCAGATTCTCTATACCTCAGGGAAATGATTCAAGAAAGGGTTCAGACTCTGGTCCATCTCTTGGGAGAATGAGCAGTGAATCACCAAATATGCAGATTTCATCTTCCCAGTCCAGTCACCCACCTCCTCACCCTCTGGTCAATTCATCCTTGTTGGGCGAAAGAGACCAGGAGGGGTTGCCATGGCGATGTTCCTTCTGTGGTATCACATTTGAAGACAGTTTGATGTACGTTATACATAAGGGTTGTCATGAACCAGGGTCTAGTTTCCGATGTAGTATGTGCGGAGAACAGTGTGCCGATAAGGTTACCTTTATGCTACATTTTGTTAGAGGGCAGCACACAAAACCAACTCATGTATAGCTTGAAGGGATACTCCTGTAATTTGTTTTTGCTTGGCTTTTTCAAAATGAACAAATATGCTTTAAGAAATTTTGAGGAAAAAAATAGTGCCCCAGTCTTGAGGTGAAAAAAAGAAGTCATATCCTGATAAATAATTAGATAATATCTGATACAGAATGAATCACAGCCCTAAAAAAAGACAATGCCTGGTCAAAAAAATCAAAATTTAGGTAATGGAATATCAGCACCTTACAGTTTTGAAATGGATACATGTACAGTAAGTCTCCACTACATAGGAATTTCAAAAGGAAGCTAGTAGTACTTAAAGAGAAAAAACAGATCCAACTGATCTTCTCCAAACAATATTTCACTAGTACAGCTGTTAAACATTAGTGGGTAAACTGATTACCAGTACCGCTATCATTATATCAATTTTATCTGAGACCATACATGTAGATACACTGAGGAAAACACAAAATCTATGACCATGACTAAACACAGTGCATTTCCCTCAAGCTAGATGACAGCAGAATAGGCCGGGTTACTATAAAACATATTCATATTCTATGCATACTTTTAAAACAAAGTGTTTTTTTTTGACAACCTGGAAGCTTATCCAAGGTTTGCCTGACATAGCATCAATGTATGTATGCATATTGGATTTTAAGTATTGTACATGTATAGTTTATTCATTAACAATACTTTAATGAAATACCTCTTCACTAGGTCCCCAGAAAAAAAACATTGATAAATTTGAAAACATTAGTAAACTACATGTAGTCTATCAACCAAATACATACATTTTCTGAATATACATGTTTTACACAAAAGAACACAATTATCGTATAGCAATGGGACAGTGAATTTACAAAAATACTGAATCAGTCCCACTTACAGTATTCAGAAAAATATGATTGCTCGCATATACATGTATGTCTATGCTTATAATACATACCGGTATACATGTACAAGTACATGTATCTAATAATTGATTATTTATTAACATTGTAGTTCTTTCAGTGATGTAAAAAATAGTTGTAATGGTTTATATGTGTACATGTACAATCAAAGAGAATTAGCCAAGCCTGTTACATAATGGACCTGTTCAAATACTTTATGAATATGGTATTCCATTTTATAGTGAATAATTCTTTCCAAAGAGCCATGTGAATAAAATTCTGCACTTCCATGTTGCAACTTGCAAGTTAATGTATTTCAATAACTAGAATGCAGTTGGCATACATTGCCTACCCTGGCTAGCATTGAAGGTCGAGTACCAGTATCCACTGTTTGAGATGCAAGGATGAAATGTGTAGGTACTGGTCTATTCACAGATGAAAGAGGCATAGACCTGTATTCTGCTCAAATTTAAACATGGTCTTTAGTTTAAAGTCCTGTTTTAGCAAAGGAATTTAGCCCATGGTCTAAGTTTTTGTTTTGTTAAACAGGGGAGTGTTTTACAAAGATCCTTAGTTGAACCTATCTTTAAGTTGGACATAACAATTTTGGAAAGCTGTTAGCATCTTTTAAAATATTTTGTAAAAGTTATTTTAAAAAGCATAAAATGTTGATTCAAATCATTCCTTTTATCTATTATTAAGGAGATTTCATGTTCTTGATGTGGAATTTATGAAAAGTCTAAATACTTTTTGCTTTTAATTATATTTAATTTTAAGTCTACAAATGACTCTCCATAATGTTTAAGTCCAACTTAGAGTTAAGTTCGACTTAGGTGCTTTGTGNCCCCCCCCCCAGAACTTCAGACAAAGCATCAGGTTTTAGTAAAATTCCAAACTACTTTTCACCCTTCATGTTTAGTAGCTGTGTAAGAGTGCATTTTAAAAAATGATCCAATATACATTGATTTTTAACAATGCATGTTGCAGTGCACATTGTCATGGATTTGAAATAAGGCAGACAAATTTGAAGCAAATTGTTAAGATGACAATGTTCTGCCACTGAACAGTCTTTGTAATACATGTGCATGTTTGAGCTAGCATTCAATGGAGTAAACTGAGTAAGCTCTCAGATGATTGTAATTGTATTGATTTTCAGGGGTTAACACACTCCAATGAGATTTATTGATGATTGGCCAGACTGAAACGATGGTTGTGATTATAGTATGCTTAGAATTGGTTACTACATTGGCACTAGATGTTTGGAGCACCTCTCTTCATGCACGTATTTGATACATGTACAAAGTAGAGGTAGCCTAATGATTTTACATTTTGTATCATCAATACATGTCCACCCCAGATGGGCTACTGAATTCTCATTTAGAGAAATCATCAAATGTATTAAAGTTCTGTTATTTAAGAGTAAATTCATGAAAAGCTACAAGTACATGTAGTAATTGATTATTATGAAAGTCAGGACTGGTTATTTTATTAATATGCCATTTTTCGTCATATGATTTATAATTAAGTGCCTCGATACAATTATTTTATTCACCCGTTACAAATAATTGTAGTTCAATTGTCAGATTGCAAATTGCATATATTACGTGTTGTCAGGTAGGGCAAGCCGTTATGTTTGTCCTACCTAGCGATAACTAATGTATGCAATTTGAATTCTGACTATTGAGATACATTTATTTATAAAGGGTAAATTCAATAATTCATATTGAGGCGCTTCACAAGGTCAATTTGGTTACATAAAAAAATTCCAAATCACATTGTTCATAACAGAATTCCAATTCTTAGAGATCCTTTTAAATGTGAACATTTATGTATTTGTATCCAAGATATTTATTTTCATGATTAGGCAAGATAATTAATACCATGCCAAAACAATTAGAAAAATTAAGTTTGAATGTAAGTCTATTTTTAAACCATTACTGTTATTGTGTCATAAAAGAGTACCGCATGTGCTTTGTGTCTGCAAAATGTGTATTCAAATTTATGTAAGAATAATCTATTAAAGCTTTATGTGATGTGTGTGTGTGTGCATGTAGAAGAGTTGTCAAAGAGAAATATAAGTAATATATCACTATTCAACTCTACAGTCTCTGATATTATAATTCTTTATGTATTTCTACTACGTACATGTAGATTTGAATATGATACAAATTACAAAAACTTTATTGCATCTACATGTTTTACTAAATATTAGATGTTACTTTTTCTTCAAGAGTAAGAGTATACTAGGCAGTTATCAATGTCAAATATTGTTTTATATTCTGTTCTCTATTTGTGTCAAAAAAATGTCTCAGAGATTATCATTCACTAAAACAAGAAATGTTGCTACAAAAATACAATATACCGTTAAGTTCTACTTGTCTTTTTTTTTCTTCTTGTGCTATATTATTGATCAGTGCATGTTTTATAGATTTAAATAGTTTTGTCATTATCATTTTTAAAAATTTTTTTTTCAACGCTATAAAGTCATATTTGTGCTGTAAGGTATGCAGTGGCAAGAGATAGAGGGGGGAGAAAGCAGGGGAGAGAAAAAGTAGTGAGAGAGACAATGTGAACAAAATGTACAGTAAGTGAGAGAGATAGAAAATAATTTTCACTCTGTGATATCCAACATCTTTTATAATTGTATACAATCATTCAACATTTTGGAGCACAGCCTTATTGTCCTTCAAAATAGATTTCCAACAGTGGCAGGATTTGGGATTCACAGGTCTCTCGACACCTTATATAAACCAGATAGATTTTTTTTGTAATATGGAAAAATAGATTTTATATGCAACGTGCAAACTTTGTTTGATGTAGACAAGATTCAAGGCTGGAGCTCTACGTCACAGCACCCATGGAGGTGTTACATCTAGTACGGAATAAAGTTACTAGTCCGAGAATATTGTGTGTAGTTAGTCATATGGATATTTCTATTCTAGAGTAAAACGGATATTAAAGATTGTAGCATGAAGATTTCTGCTTTCACACAATCACAAGTTTCCCATCATTTTTCAACTTCTTTCACAATTTCACCAACCCCTTTCTGCTTTCACACATTCAACTTGTAACAAAGTTTTGCTTGTCTTTTAGATTTGCAAGGAATATCTCATTCAGAAGTGAAACTTACACAAAGAACTCCACAAACAAGGAACAATAAATCAGGCAACATATTCATCTGCTTCGATTTATTACCCAAATAAATCAGTTTTGTATCATTCTTTCTTCTCCTTATAATATATTACAGTTCAAAAAGTCTCATTCTGCAAATCACCAAATCTCATGAGTCTTACAAAAGTTCAACGATCAGTACAATTTTTTTCGGCCCACACCTAAAAAAATTTCACTCCTAACCAGAAAGATTTGAAATATAGACAATCTCACAAATTCATATGAACTTGAGTCATTTTTAGGAGACAAAGTGTGCAGACAAGGTTAATGGTTTTAGGATTTTCTTTCCACAAACCTCAAACATTCAAACAAAACCAGTCCGACAACAGGCCAAACACACTATTTCACAACATGCNCCCCCCCCCAGAAAAAAAAGAAGGGATATTAAAATATACATTCCTCTTCAGAAAAAAATTGAAAACTACTTGATCATCTCCCATTTAATCAACCTTTAGGCCGATGCTGAAAATTCAAAAATAATATTTGGAAAGTTAGACCAGTATTGTTTCATTTTTTCTGTTTTCTCTTTATGAAAAATGTGTATTTTTCTTAAACATATATTAATACCGGAAGTGGCAATTTATGGACTGATCAGCAGATGTTTTTCTTTTTTCTTAAGAAGCCAATGATTATAAAAACTTATTAGTATTTAATCCCCATGATTCCACACCACAATGCAACACCCACAAAGAGCAAAAAAAAATCAGGAAAATCCAACGGTTAAGATGACGTAATGTGCATACAATGCAAAAATTATACAAATATGTTACTATAAAAGGCTGAAAATGAGAGAATAACTCACGTCTTTCAGAGGCTATGTCTGATAATCATTTGATGACTTTGACAAAAGCAAAATATTAGCCGTTAAAATATTAACAAAGAATCAGTTAAATACAACGCACCATTATTACTTAAATGTTCCATTAAATCATTGTTGGTGCTGCATTTGATTCTGTACAATTAAAAGAAGTTTGCATGATTGATCCTCAGATCATAAAAATAGTTATTGACGAGCCAAACCTTTCTGATTTACTACCACCTGTAATAGAACCATAGAACCACTCTTTGGTATTTCTAGCCTATAGGCTCTGAACAGACCGGATTGTCATAGCTGGGACAGTGATTTGCTCTACCCAAAATAATCATGTTTCACACAATTGTTGGATTGGGGAAGGTTCCACATCTTGTTTGCTGAGCAAAATATTGCTTTTCAGAATTTAAATAATATGAACTTGAATACTGCGATTTAATAGACTGAATTAAACAATTCAAACAAGTATCAAACCCTCTAAATCTTGAAATATGTTATTTACAGTCACAGAGATCAACAAAATTAATTTCAATGATATGTATTCTTGTCTAATTTTACACATTGCATGGCACATTATTTTATATAGAGCATTATCTTTACTGATTTAAGAATAATCAATCTATCATGATTTGCTTCATCAATTCAAGAAAATACACTTCTGAAAAAGATACATTCCACTAATTACATTTCCTGACATTATACACAATGTGTTTTCCTTACAAATACATTTCCATTTAACGGTTTTGTAAAAATTTGATGCTGAATATTAATCAACAGATTTCATGATTTATTATTTTACTTTGCTCCTCACACATCTAATGTGTATTTCTATTGTTTCCTCATAAACATATAATGCTCCAGTCACAATGCTAAATTTTGTTGCAAAAAAAAATATATCAGGCTGACATGATTTGCTATCCTCTTTTAACAGAGCTCATCAAAATTTCCACTATTTTTTTAAAAAAGTTAACTAGAGAAAGAGGCCTTTGGTACTTGAACAAGGGAAATGCACTGCAAGCACCCATTTGTGGAAATACCAAACACCAAACACACAAGCTTTGTTTTACTGGAAAAATGACATAATGGCTGGTTTCATTTCATCACACTTGAACATGATTTTCTTTGAGACAAATCAGTGCAAATTATTAAAGATTTTGTATGCAAAGTGAGTAAAATCTACACAGTATATACAACCGATATTCATGCAAATACAGAATAATAAACTAAACTGAGCAAAGCCTGCCTATGAGAAATGCATATTTCATTCATTTTACACAACATATCACATGCAGAAACTTTCACAGGGCAAATACCTGTGTATTCAATGGTTTAAAAAAGCAGTCAATTGAAAAAGGAATAGATGGAAAGAAAGAGAGATGATTAAACTCAGATCCAAAAATATATATATAAATCAGCATAAGCATAAGCATAGACTAGTGATCTACCATCTACAATATCTAGATAATTAAAGAAAAATTGCCCAAATCTCCATCTCTTGCAATGCAGATGTAACTTACACCAGTTGTAACATTCTACACCTGAATTAACTTTTCATCTGGTTGTACTTTATATAAAAAAATTACTCCTCATGTAAGTAACTGGTCATCCGAAAAACCTGGAATTACTTGCTTGAAACTTCCTTGTTTCTCAGCATTTCAACACTCTGCAAGATCTATGCTTTTAAATGCCCATGAAAGATTACATCTTAAGCACATGTACCACATTACATGCACTGCATATTAAATAGTGAAATGTTATACAAATCAACTTCATCTCTTTTGACGGCATGGTAAAAATGCAAGCAAGACATCTGTTATTGCAAAACAAAATAAAACATTCACCACCCCATAAGTACAATTATACATCTACTCTATGATGCATTGTACATGTAAATGATGGAGATGAAATTACATTCAAATTCTATTTTCCCTGTCTTCCTTTTACATGTAAATATAATTAGAGGTCTATTAAAGACACTCCCTAAAATATGAATCTGCACAGAATCTCTCTCACATGTACTTTATTCTTCCTTACCCCAAATTGCTATCTAATGGCACTGAGTTGAGACAAATGTATGTAATTTAAGGTCACACCCAAATTTTGAGGTTACGACAGTCATTTCCAAAATAAAACCCAACTCCCCTCTGCAGTGTAAGTAATACAAATAGGCCTATGATTCCATTCATTACATACACGTTCATTTGTATTTATTAAAAGGTACTTACATCTATTAAAAGGGAAATGCTCTCAAATAAAAGTCATTTTGTCAATGAATAATTACAAGTCAATATAACATGATTAAGGCTAGATTTGCATGGTTGTTGGATGAATATGTGGCAAACAGGGAAAGAAGATGGTTTTGAACCTAAAGATCAATTCCCTTGAAGAGATTCAGATTTTTAAAAAATTAAATCTCCATTAAACTGAGTTTCAAGTATTCCATGTCAAATAAGTGATTTTTTTTCTTCCTTCCCAGTAGACTCCACTTACACCTCAATTTAATAAACATGATAATTCTAATTAAAAGAGCAAAATCAATCGCATATTACATATACAAATGGCTTATTCAAATCTATAAATGTAATTGTTTTCTACAAAATCACAACACATTTTACCATAAAAATTACCACTAACAAGTAGGTTTACTTCCTGTGAATTTTTGGATTCAGGAGACTTTGACCGGAGATTAAATAAAAAACACATAGATTGACCTTTCATCTTGATTTGCAAAGGATAGCAAAATATTTCAAGCTCACAGCACACTATACAATCCGACCGTGATCTGATTTCCAATGAATTGGCTATTGTCTTAGATATGAACATTAACATATCAACATCAAAATTGACATACAAGATTGAGAACAATGATATGAATACAAACAAAATTCAATCTGTTGAAAGCTTTCAAGATGAAGAAAAGGCCAAATCTGCTTCATATCGTAGTAATAGCATCATTACGACGTCACTATGATATGCAGCCAATTTGGCTTTTACTCCACAAACAGGGATTGCAATACAGAGATATTGGGATTTGGTTTTATCATATGACTACCTTAATCAAAACCTCTATCATTAAGATTTTACATCTTTGAATGTTCCTATCGAATTCTTCCTAAACCAAATCATAGACAGATCGTATAGAGTGCAGTGGGCTTTACATACAAAGAATTACACAGTACTCAATGTGGGCTACCATGTATCTTCATGATTTAATTTAACACCTACAATGCCATCCTCCACCCATGTACAGTTTGTAATCTAGGCATTGCAGGGAGATGAGAGGTGAAGGGTTAATTCTCTGGATACTGGTCCTGGAGGTGGTAGTAGGCATCGTACCAAATCTCACCAGAGGACTTGAGGGACCTAACCGATATCAAAGACATGAAAAAAAAAAAA
>BEXV01002568.1:25004-52824 GCA_003118195.1 Hemicentrotus pulcherrimus
TTGTATAGCGCTCATGTCTGTCAGACACTCCTGGCACTCCCAATTATTACCCTGGCTTTAGCCAGCTGCCATTACGGCGCTCTTGCATTTCAGGGAATTAATTCCTGCCAGGTACCCATTTACATCACATGGGTTGAGTGTGGCAAATGTAAATCATTGTCTTGCCAAAGGACATTAGTGCCGCGACAAGACTCGAACCACTGACCTTGTGATCGACAGTCCGGTGACATATTGACTTGACCAAGACACCTCTAAGATCAAATCTCGTGATCCTTACCTGACTATATCAGCAAAGCCCTCAAGCAGCGTCTTGGTCTTGTACTCAACACCATGCTTTTTACACAGAGACTTCACCAAGGGTGCAATGCGTACGTAGTTGTGTCTAGGCATCGTCGGGAACAGACTGAAACAGAATAAAAATGTTGTACCATATAAATAAAGTTATGCGGTAAAAATCTGCGATGAAGTTTTGATAATTGTAAATGAAACCACAAGATATCCCATTATAAATTCATCATTTGCATGTATTATAATTAACAACCACATTGTCACTATGTTTATCCACTAAACAGTTGGTAACCAGAAAAATATTCCAAAGAGGAAACAAAGGTTTTCTCGTATTGAGAGAGAGGGAAGATATCCGGCTCAAGTTTCTTGTCAATACTGAATGCATGGAAGACCTAATTTGCTACATAGTCAATACAGTTTACTATATTTATGTCTACATGAATACTACAAAATGGGCGGTGTAATGTTGCACTAGGTTATCCAACTTTCAATTTGATTACATAAAGTTTTAACTTCAAATCTTAGCTGGCATTGCTAATTACATGTAACCATAGAAACAGAACCCTATCATCCAATGTAAAAATGGACTTTCTGGAAAGTGAACCCATAGAAACACATTTGGTTTATTTCTGATATGAAACTTACTGATGCTCAATTTGGAAATTAAGATGTCCAGTAAACCAGTCGTTGAAGAAACTTTGTTCAAGATTACAGGTGGCACGAAGCTAGGATGAGAACAAAAAATAGAAAGTTTAGGATTTTTTTTTAATTTCATTTTTGTTTTAATTTTTTTTTTTTAGGGGGGGGGTAAAATCAAGAATAATTTTTAATATGAAATATTGTCAATTTACAATATTCAGCATAGGGGAATCTTGATAAAAAAATATCTGGCAACATCATTCTCTGGCTAACAAGTTGTTTCATAGAATCTTCACATACATCAAAGAAAAAGATAACCAACAAATAGTAACTTTGGTGTGTTAGGAATATTGGGTTATGGGTACCAGTGACTCGAGCAACATTTATTTTATGATTATTTCATCAAAGACACACCAAGTAGGTGTAGGACTTGGGTTGGGATTGGGTTTGGGGGGAGGAGGGGTTGGTATTCAACAAGGTTTATGGGTAGGCACCGACTGACACTAGGGTTAAAGGCATCGTTTAACAATGTTAAATCTGAGATGAACGACACTACGTGTTATCAGTGTCTGTGATACGGTGAAATATTGAAGCCCTCAAAAGAAAGCGTTTCAAATTTATCATGAAGAGCCTCAAAAAAAGTACAAATCTGTGAGTGACCGGTTTTACCATACTCATTTCTCCCAAAACATATCTTGAAAATCAGACAGGTGATCGGCCTGTATATGTCATGGGATACCAGACTAACCTAAAGGTTTATAATTATCATTGCAGCATGAGCTAAATCCAGGATTTTGTTTCAGAATCTGAGGCAACATTACAGAGTTACTTTAAAAATTCTACAAGTGTCGGATATTAACAATGGAACAACAAGTATGACAGGCATGCGTCAAACTATGAATGAACCAACCTGTAGCTCTAGCCATGGGCGTGCTGAATCCACATCAATCTCCATTGGTATGTGGTTGGACTGAGAAACCCAGGTGAACCAAATACTCTCAAGTACTCTGTGATAAACAGACATATGAAAAAGAAAAGTTAAGATGAGGATGCCATATTAGAAAGTATATATATCCATGATGTTTAAATTGCATTAAATTTTTTTGTTTTTTAATTTCACAATGCAATCTACTCTTGATTACTCTGTGGGCGGTTTAGAAGAGTACAATGTACCTCAATTACTTTCAGTATGAATACACACATGTATGCACTTACTTCTTTGAACTAGTGTGTCTTGAGCAATTTGATTTCAAGTAGATTGGGGGAGATGATGCGGCATCTTACAAGTCTTACATATTTTGATTATCATTTACTCTTATCATGCCACATGGCTAATCCCCATTGTGCCAAGCCCCAAATCCCCCCGTGCCAGGTTGTTTTGGAGATAATCTGATTACGCGATGGTTCTATGAATAGCAAGTGCAAAACACACAGCACAGTCCAATGAGCATGAACAATAACTGCAATTACGAATGCGCCCTTGCACGCACATGGCACTCAAGCGATAGCTCTCTCACATGTACAAAGCACTATAACTATGCGCGCATGCAGCCTTATGGCAGGCTATGAGTTAATATGCAAAACATGATAAATGATTTGATTCTTAAATCTGATGCTGCCTGTTGATTCTTAAAATACCTTTATTGGATTGAAATATGCGTGTCCATCTATAAACACAACCAACCTGAAAGCTTCGTAGAAGATAAGAAGTTGCCACCACGTCATAAGAGGAACATAGCAGTATAAAATCCTGGCGTAGTATAGCGAGTTGAAGAACAGGTCCTAGAACAACAAATGGTGAGAAAATTACACCATTTCATTATGACATAAATTCTGAAACTTCATTGATAATATCAACAAAACAAGGAATGTAACAAGCCAGCAATCTGTCAACAGAACCATAGTACTCAAGGGAGAACTATCTTTTTCCTAACACAGTGGTTCTAAACCTTTTTATCATCAAAACAATACATCAATTATGTTACAAATGCAACAAACCTACACTCTCAAAAGAATCAAAGAGCTACATGGAGAAATGTGTA
Organism: Hemicentrotus pulcherrimus; assembly: GCA_003118195.1. Taxonomy (NCBI): domain Eukaryota; kingdom Metazoa; phylum Echinodermata; class Echinoidea; order Camarodonta; family Strongylocentrotidae; genus Hemicentrotus; species Hemicentrotus pulcherrimus. The sequence continues at coordinate 27,974 of BEXV01002568.1, forward strand.
TTTTCCCAACACAATGGTTTTAAAATCTTGTTTTGCCCAAGTTCTCTTCAGTGCCATTACCCCCAAAACGTTGTTTATAATTTTGTTAAATACTTAAGCAAATACTAACAGATGTAAACAGGAACTAGCTTCATTAATTAGTACACTTCTTATTCTACGAACGACCAAATACTTAGCCCAAATCAAGAAATCTTGTTTCTGAGTGTAAAGTGCACGTTCATTTTACATGTTTTCTTGAATAGAGAATGTGTGCTTTATTCCCAAAAATTTACGTTATTACAATGCACAGATCGGGAGGGGAGAAGGGGCAGTAACATTTGTGGTTATAAAAAAACTAAAATTTCCTGGAACCTTCTGTTTAAGTGTACCAATCTTATATGTTACTATGTATTGATGTTTTTGATGATGTTATATTGTTCAAGTAATTTGTATCTTCATATATGTTGCATTTGTGTATAGGGCCCCCTGGAAAATAGTATTGTGATTACTGATGGGGCTACCCTGATTTAATAAAATGGAATAAATAAATAATTAAATAAATAAATCACCAAAACATGTTTGACTAATAATACTTCTACAAAAAGACATTGCCATTTAAATAAATTCTCAGTGAACAGTAAGACTTCTTGTTGAGCAGACTAGTTAACCTATGCGTGGGCCCTCGCATAGATAGGTAGTGCATGGAACTCAAGTCCAAAGTGGGTTCACTGCGAGCCCCATACGCAGGGTTTTTATATTATCATGTTTTGTTTTGGTTGGTTTTATACATTCTAGCTTTACACACACAAAATTTCAGGTGATTGGTACACTTGAAATATTGTTTTTTTAAATGAAAGTTTGAACTCACAGTCCACTCCTTCTGCTTGATCATGTGACGATAAATCATGAACTGGAAGTACAGAGGAAACAGCAGAGGGGGTCCAACTAGAAAATAAATCATAAAATATATAAAGTAAATCAATCAGAGAGAGGTATTGTAGGCAAATATTAATGGTATAATGTGCTTGAGAGATGCGGCTTAGAGGCACACACAAAAAAAAACTGAAACTTTTGTCTTTTTTAATGCATCATAAATAGCTTAAGCCCTTATACCTCATGTACACACAAAAATGATGTAGTATTAATGCACATCAATAATAACCAGGAACACTAATAAATTCCAAATATATATGAAAATCACTCATCTGCATACAAATCACATGTTTCAATGACAAAATAATTCATCATACAGCATAGGACACAAATTCCAATATCTTTTTTAATTGACTTCATAACTCTATTAATTAATTGACTCTCAATCACTCTGTTTCCTAAATGCATAATGCTGGTCGATTTGATGATTTTTCATTACATACCAACAAAAAGTTTATGTTGGTTGATTTTATACACATGTTCTGTTTTATCTAGGACCTTCAACTTCACAATGGTCACTAATAACTGCAGCACACACACACACCGTATATTTCAAAAGATAGTTTTGAAGGCCCACTGAATTTTTATAGAATATGACAATTTTATAGGCTTGTCTGGTCTCTTTAAATTGTTTCATCATTGTTGAAGTGGCCATAATGATACTTTGTGGAGCAAATGTGAAGCACTTTGTAACTGATAGGCGACAGCAAGTATAGCAGATTATTCATTCAGGGCCAGAGAGATGTTAATGCTGTGTTATAGTATTGAGTATACACTCTTCTGGCTCCAAACAGATGAAATATTACATGAATTGGATTGGAAATGACAAGCATGCGAGTGATAAGATCAACTTACTAATGAAGAAGTACCATTGTTGAAGATGGTAGGGCATTGAAGACTGTCCACTCTCGGCTACCATCTTAGGCATCTTATCTCCAACCACAAAGAGCTTCTCAAGACGAACATCCGGATCCTTGTTCATCTGTAGTGCAGCATGAAGAAATATATCATAATCATCCTCATGGTTATACTCATATTCAGCAAAATCACTTTTAGCACTCTCCTTAATACTAACACCATCTCCTTGGGTTTAACAGGCACTTTAATATCCATCATCAATATCACCAGGCACTTTAAAGACTATTATCCCAACAGTAATTAGATTCAAGCTAGCCTCCACAATCCACACAATCTATGCACATTCTGCACTCCCTGTGGAGCAGTCCAGCCAGGTGCCATGTTACAGATGCTCACAATGCTGAGAAAAATACAATTGCTTTACCAATCCCACTCTATACCTATTCATCAGCTACATGTAGGTGACGGAGGCAATGTAGATAAAATAACTTGCTTAAGGAAATAAGAGCTATGCTGGGGGATTGAACACATGAACTTTGCACCTCCAGTCGGATGAAAAAGAAAGAGTCAAGTAAAATACTGAGCCAAGTCAAAGAGTGAGAAAGGGACGTGTGCGAGAAAGAGAACAAAAATGAGATAGAAAGAAAGAGATAGAAAGGTGCACATATAAATCTGTACTTACCACATTAGGCTTTGCATGGTGCTGATAATGCATGTGGTTCCACCATTTAGCTGATGCACCCTGTTGAGGGTACAGAAAGAAAGTCATTTGACATCAATCATGCTTATCATTCTCAAATTGCTATCTTTACATACACATGCAGGCAGGGTTTTTGACAGTGCACAACACCTACTGTATGATGCTACTACTAAATATGGAAGATTTCAGAAAATATCAAGGACCATTCTCCTAACAAAAAAATCTAGTCTGAAATTCTGCAGGACAATATTACACTCAATTTGGAACAAGAGTAAAGAAGAATTCTGCCAGGAAATCCATATGAATCTCACCTTGAATGAGACAAGTACATAGTGAGATACATTATTCCTCTGTACTGATTTAGACAGTATAGCAGCAATACCTTGTTTGTCCTTTTTTTGTATGTGGCCATTTTTTTTAACATACATGAATATGTATCCTTCAACTCCTTGCATTTGAATTCTTAGTGCAGAGACCATGCCCCCCTAATTTGGATCACATGCAACTTATCTTAGATGACAGTTACCATCATAATTACAACACCTAACATATGACAACTATGTGACTGATCGGAGGACTTGCAGTCTATTTGGATAGATAAAAAATGTAAAATAAACTTTACATCAATAGAATGAAGATAACTACAAGGTAATCCAACATTTACTCCAGCAACAATTTAACCAAGCTTCTAAACATATAGGGCTTGGATTAAGGTTGCAACTGGGTTTTAAGCTAGGCTTGCGGTTAGGAATAGTGTCGGGATCACGCATCAAGTGTAGGAAATCGACCGCAAAGCAATTGTCTCGGGACTAAGTGTCATAAAAGCGAATCAAAGCCAGCTCTAACCTTCCTTAGAGTTACATGCTACCCAAATCAAAAGACACTTACCTTAATTGTAGACATGAAGAAATAGTGAAAAAAATGGTTCCACTTTGAAGACTTGAAGCAAGACAGGTGACCAAGATCATGTTGAAACCACCCAACCTGAGCCTGAATTAAAAGTAGAAATATTGTTTTTTATCATTAAAATTTCCATTGTCAACAAGGAGAAAATGTAATTGTGGTTCATGCAAATGCATAGAATATAAAACTCCCCCTCTTTTGAGATTTCTGTATTGCCATAAAAAAATATGCAAACATATATATTTTTTTTTTCTTCAGGATTCATTGATCATCTTCAATCATTACTCAATTGTCTTTTAAACAATGATGTATTTATGCAGAGCCAACTTTGTCTGGCTATTGCTATATGTTGGCTCAATTTTTAAACAGAATGCTATTTAATTGAATTGCAATGCAGTAATTCTATTTGATTGAACACTATGATAAACCATGTAAATAAAGACAAAGCCTTTATAATGTCTTCTGATTGTTGTTTTCAATCATCATTTGATGTCTTAAAGGTAAAGACCAGTTTTGGAAACGCCCCCCTCTCAAAAAAAGGAAATGGAAGCACTTATTACCAATCATGTGAAAGAATATGTTTTGACTACAGTGAAGTACGTGATGATACAAATTTTGCCGGGAAACCGCCTACTAATTGATATATTTGGTAAATTATTATATCTATTTGGACCAGATAGATATCACGTGCGTGACGCTTAGTCCCATAAACATCTTTCTTTGTACAATGCTTGTACCTTTACCAAGACTAGGCTAAATTTCTTATCATTTTGATGATTCCAGAACCTTGCAGTACACACCAATACTTATATGCTACATGTAGATGATCAACCTTTTCTGATTGATTCCACAACGTTTCTTTCACAATGCAATCGCATGACCAGAACTGATCTTTACCTTTAAGATTACCATGAGCATGCCCTTAAGAGGCAGCTGGCTGGAATGCTCACAGAGGAGTGAGAGTGTGCACTGGAAATCGCAGAATCCAGTGAAATACACCAGTTTACAGTTGTATCAGTGCGCATGCGCAGACTGGGCGCCATTTTAGATTGCACCCAAACAGGGTGCCAATGACCCGAGGTCACGTCAGTGATATTAGGCTAAGCGTAAATTAAAATTGCGCCTATATACATGTATGCAAATCATGATGTGAGCGCCTAAACCGTAAAGTATGACGCAACAATACATGTTCATCTGAAAATGATGATATCACTGTGCGCTGACATCATAATTTGCATATACTGTATGGGCGCAATCTTAATTTACGCATAAATACATGACCTCTGGCTTTGTTTGGGTGCCATTTAAAATGGCGCACACAACTGTAAACTGGTGTATTATATTACGGTAAGCACTTTGGTCGGTTAGCTTGTTTCATAAAAAAAAGTCATTACTATTATTTCCGTTTAAAATGAGCAAGTAGATATGGACAATTGTGCAATGTAGTCAAACTTGCTTTAGTGACCACCTGTCTACAAAGACCACCTGCCTACAAAGGCCACATTTTTTTGTTTCCCTTGAAAATGGTTTCTCATTGAAACATGTAATAAAGGAACCTGTCTACAAAGACCACTTGTTTTACTAAGACCACTCTGTGTTTCCCTTGGGCGGTCACTATAGACAGGTTTGAATGTACTACATGTAAGAGTCAATCACATTTCTGTATTGCCTAGCATTGATAAAACATGGTGAAAGTACCTGAAGTGTGCTGTGCATTGCTACACATACTAGGAATGTCCACCAGGTGAATCCATATGTCCTCATTACAATATAAGACGCAATCTCCAGACCAATGATATGACTCATGTGCAGGAAGAAGAAGAGGAAGTTGGCTTTGAAGAGGCCCTAGAAAAGAGAGAATACCAACAAAGTATACCATTAAATCAGGTCACTTTTATATGTTTTATCAGCATAATACAGTAAATGAAATAAAACCCTGTGGGTGCCGGTAAGTTTTCTGCAAAACTTTCATTAATGTACGTATCTCAACAATTGTCATGTACATGTATATTAATGTTTATATAATCATAGCAATACTGTTTTGTGAAAAAGTATGTCCTATGCCCATTCCCTTAAATAAATAAAATTTGCAAATTCATATTCATTATAGATAAACATAATGCAGAGTATCTCTCTTTCTATTTTTGCTTCTATCACAGTTGTTTATTCTCAAATTCTTCTTCATGTTAAAATTTGCCTTGAACCTTAAAACCCTGCATTTGCATAACACCTGGGAAGAAATTCCTGTAATCATATCAATATGAATTTGACATCTTATGAAACTGATACATATTGCAAGAAAAATCAAAATATCAGCCCTTATAAAGTAAAGACTGATATTTATGTTTCAATAGTTCCAATTTGACCTCTTACATGTACATGTATATGAATAAAACTATTGACTAGATTACTGACCGGACTACTGGCCATGGCATACTAGATATTCAATTCAATTATTTATTCAACCATCAAAATGTATACAGAATCAAAATAAGATATGTGTCTAGACAGTGCCATTTTAATAAACGTTTTATAATGAGCCTTGATGAGGCTGGCAACACACATTTATTGAATGATATTAACTGATAAATGACTGTGCACTTGATGTTCATGCAATCTTACTTGCAGGACTAACTTTTTTCCAGAAATTTAAACAGACACTGTATTCTAAGAATCCTTTTGTGAAAGTTAGATACACTTTGAAAAAGAAAATGATAAGGGGTGTGTGTATGTTCTAATTTCTAAAAGAAACTGTGATGTAGAAATCACAATTTTTAGCATCACCATTATATGGACAGTCTTTCCATAATAAACCTCAATATTTTCAAAGGAATGTCATTGTTATCGTACTTCCAAACTGGGCAAGTGGACAAGGTACAAAAGTAAGCCCAAGTAAGGCCATTTTTTGTAATTACAATAAACAATCATGGTATAAAATAATATAATATTAATGCCTTCTTCAATATATTCATTTCATGTTCCACGAGAGATGATACTGTACGGTAATCATAAATTAAAATTTGGGATTTGGAAGCTACTTAATAAGGAGCATGTTTCATGGTCCCAAAATATGTAGAAAAATTTAGCTTCAGTTATTTGTTGCTTTAATCAAAACTTTAAATAACCATGAAAATCAATAGAAGATCACATTATCCTCAAGCCGGTTACAACATGAAGGATATCGTGTCAATACCAACTTCACAGGCTTTATTTCAAGAGTCTTGTGACCTTCTGATAATCTGTAAGAGATAAAACAATCTAAATATTTGTATTGAGGGCCAAATGATACATCCTGTCATTGCACTGCTGCATGCACAAGACGCATGTCAGATTTGCTTACATCTCTTTCCCAATGTCAAATGAATGAGCATGAATGTCAAATAACACTGTGCAATTATGTAAGCCACCTTCAGTTTTTTTTTTCTTCTTTCAGTAATTATCTAATACACTTCAAAAAAAACTTGTTCAGAGTACCACTGCAAACCCATGAACTTAATGCAATTATGGTGTGCTTTAAAAAAAAAACAGTGTTACATTCTCTATATTACAACTTGCCCTTTCTTGCTCATATTGATACAGTACCGGTATGTCTTTTTATTCAAATATGGCATATGAAACAAAAATATTCAATGATACATTATGAAGATTTTGACTGCATATCTGTACTGTACAATTCTTGCTTAATTTTTTATTTTTCATTTTGTATCTACATCAATTGTTTTTCAACAAGTACCTTTTTGGTGCTGCTATTATCTATAAGGACAACTACAAAAATGTTTAAAAATAATTATTTTTAATTATGTATGTATCCTTGAGCATGTTATATGAACCTATAACTTGATCACAGCAAAGTTCACCTAGACTAAAACAATATTTCTCTGCCTGCCCAACCGCATCATATGCATCACATGCATTACCAATTCTATTGTTGCATTGCGAAGAGCCATAGTTATTTACAAAATACTGCTTCCTGTATTGTTACTTTATCTAAGAGGTCAACCCACTTAAATCCCATTTTGAAATCTCTCCTTTGGTTGCCAATTCAATTGTGTACAGTATTTAAGATTATTTTCCTAGGTGGCAAAGTAGCTTTCCATAAGTACAACTCTACTTTGTTCACATTCCATAATCCTATTAGACAACTCAGATCTTGTAAGTCTTCTCTGCTTTGTATACATATTAAGGGTAAAAGTATTTTATTTTCTTTTAGAAATATACACGTATGGTTTTAATACTTGAATGTCAGAGTCATTGTATTTAATACTCCATCAATACATAGGCACATGTGTACTCTGAATTTGTAGTTAGTGATTAATCAGCAATCGAAGGTAGTTATGTTGGTACAGTGTGTCACTGAGGAGCAAAGTTTGTTCAACCAGTTTGTACACAGCCCCTGTGAGGATCCACTTCTTACATGACTGTCCAAGGTTAGCATTCAGTCTCTTAATATGATGTAAGCAAAGTGATGTAATCTTTGAATTGTGTACCACTATTATGTAAACCATTAATCTATATTTTCAGAGAGAACAAAAATGACTAATTGAAAATTAGCGACTTTAGAACAGACATGTGGGAGCACATGATGCACATCAAATTTACAGCCATTTCATGACATGGGGTTTTAAAATTCCATGAAAATTAAAGCCACATGCCCAAATAATTTCTTATACATCTTCGATATACATGTACAGTTGCAATCAAATGTTCATCACTGAATGAATTTTGACTGAATCTCTTGGTAAAAAGTTTCTTGATTCTTGCATGTATATGAATCCTTGTAAACTATGCACATGTATACATGTAAGTACCTGAACATGTATCTGTACCAACACTTTACATTCATATTCCAACAATATGTACAGTATTATTTCAGGCCAAAAAACATGCACATGTACATTAGGTACATGAAGTTACTTTAGAACTCAAATTTAGCACTAACTACTCTTTCATTTTATTCTTGTATTTACTTTACTTTATCACTTACTATTTAGTTTATCATTTTTATACTTTTTTATTCACTTATGACTTTAATTTGTTTTAATTATTTTTTTCCACATTCCTAATCCTGGGCAAAACACTGTTAATTACATATTCACTTAAACATCTTCATCTAAATATTCACATCTTCAGATAAATTCATGTTTCATAAAGTTAAGATTTCACTAGTATAAAAACAATACCATGTCAATATATTTGCCAGTTGCAAAAATCACTTATAAATAACAGTTGTCAAATGGTATGATCCGTTTATTTACTGACAAAGTTCATTACAGAAATGGAACTATTTACCTAAAACTTGAACTTCTGCCAATTCTTTAGGAATGGTATTTGTATTAAGCGCTATACAAAAATTAAATATTATTATTATTATTATGCCAAAATAGAAGTCTCAAACGTTTCATTAGTTTATCAGGTATGGGATATACATGTACGTGCAATAATACACATCGCTCAATACCATCACTGATCAAAGTCCACCTAAGACAAGTTACCATGTTTCACCTGATTGGAGTAATTGCCCCATTTTCTTTATCTTCACCAAACAAACTTGACAGACTCTGTGCATTTGGCTCTATTTATATCAATACCAATGGATGAGTTCATGATTAGATATTTCTAATAGCCCAGTTAAATTCCATACACAAGGCTCCTAAAATATCCCTAGGCTACAAGACCTTCTACAAATATAAATAGGCTTTAACATTTTATTTATTGATCAACTGATTTATTTAGAAAGTGAACTTGGCAGCGGACGGGTAGTTCATGCTTTGTATCTTTGCCCACAAATCTTGATAAATATATTTCAAATGTGATTAAAGGCAAGTATTCTGTATTGTTTAAAAAAAAATATGGGGCTCTAGTTTTCCATCAAGACGAATTCATGACTCAAGAACCGACACAGCAACGCCAAATAAAGCACACTTTAGCTAAAAATTTAAGCACATTCAGCTAATAATTGATTTCAACTTCTTGATCATTGTTGGTCCCTGTGAATAATTCTACTTAATACATGACATAACTCTCAACTTTCAACTACTGTAAATCATTCATACATGTAACTACATGTAGTTACAGTTAAGGTAAATTTACACACTCGCCATTCTTTTAAGTAATAACGTAAGTACTGGATGGGCTACATGTACATATGTGCAACCCTTGTGATGTAAACGTAACTGCTTTTGTATCTACTGTCTACCTTGTTTCCTGTTTTATATAATCACTGAACACTTGATACTGACAAAGACTTCACATTACAAGATCACTAGAGGCAAAATATAGACTTCAGCAAACCTGATTTAAATTGTTTCACTTTCAAGTTTCTATCCCATGATACATGTACATGTAGATCTGTTGTTCTTTAATCAAAGGCGTAGCCAGGATTTTTCAATAGGGGGGGGGCGGATGTGAAGGATCGACTAAGCGTAGGGACATACTGTAATTATAGATACTTGGCTGTCTCCATGGTGAACCCTGAAGACGATATACATTTTTTGTTCCTGGTAATCAATTTTCGTAATTTCAATTTATCCACATTTTGTTAATTTATGTTGAATTTGCAAGTAATTTTCTAAAGAAATCCATGCATAGGGTTTTGAAAAAATAGATCTTCAGCCCGTATTATTTTGTGATGCACCTCATTCACTCAGCAGAGCGCTTAACTGGCTTTTTTTAAATCTACAAGCGGTTAAGTTAAATTGTTTTCATTTTTTTCAAGCTGAAACATGCTCAGCAAAAAAGCTGTAGATGAAATTCCACATTCCTACATTTTGCCTTCAAGTCCCTGGAAGATGCATGATTGGTCCTTTAGGGCAGTGTATTTTATACTGAAGAAAATGACATCAAGAATTATATTGATATGGGTTAAGCAGTTTTGCTTCTAATAGCACACCATTTGTCTCGATACACATGGTTGTAGCCTAACATAAATTCATATAAATTCAACTTTATGTAGAGATCTAATTCACTTCATCTTCCTCTTTTTAATAAACCTTATTAGCATTGTTTAGCAATCAAATTTTTTGCTTTAAAAATCAGAGAAGCTGACTGGGGAAAGTTTGAATGAAATTGGAGAAAAACTAACAACCAAAACAGGTACTGGTAATGTACTTTGTATTAAGAGAGTTTTCTTTCAAAATATTTTTGTTTAAAGGAGAAAATGCTCTAAATACCTACCATTTGCTCAGCAGTCTTCCGAAGTTCAGCAAAGTCTTTTACAACATCTTTACGCTCCACCTGATCTTCGATGATCTGTCCAATATGTATAGCTTTCATGAACTTCCTCACAAATTGCTCATCATTGTGGAAAGCAGTGAAGGCTTCCTACAGGGCAAAACAGTTTTTAACAATCATGAAATAGTACTAGCATTACACACTCCTTCATGATGTAAACAATTATTTTCATTTCACTGATGTGTAATAAAAAGCAACTATATATTACATCTCCTTCAATAACTTACCGGTACTGTAAGTACCATATAAATATGCTTTTTTTTAATATAAGGCAAAAATGGGCAAGAAAACAAGCCACATTTCTTCAGCAATTAGATGCTGCTTCTAGTCTTTGGTGTTCACTATTTAAGCCCAACATCAGAATGTTAGGTGTAATGTAGAAAATGATTAATTTTCTGAATCCTTACAGCATATCATTATCACATAATGTACATGCTCACAACATAACCAGATGTGTTTGGTCTATGGTTGAAGTTAAGAATTCACCAAGTGTAGGAAAGTGACTGTTCAGCAATTGTTGAGAGAACTTAATACATGTATGTACAAGAAGATTATTGGTATTGTATTTTCTAGATTCAAAAAGCATAATTTAGTGTTGTTATTTGTGCCAATTACTCCCTGCATGTCCCGACTACATTGTGTACATATATTTCTTAAAACTGTCTTTCTCATAATAATTCAAGACCCTTACAGTTCCGTCTTGCCCAGCATAGTGAGTGATGACTTTAAATCCTCCTGGATGTCTTTTGCTCCATTGTGTGATGTCGTACACCTGGTCATCGACTACCAGCCACTTCTCCTTCATCGTCTTTCCATCATGCTTCTTTACTTCGTCCCAGGTCACATCACCCACAAACCTTCTAGGTTTGTGTACGGCACCCTGTACCTCTCCATGCTGGTTTGCTCCCAGACCCATCTTTACACTGCAGTACAAAGAAGTAAAACACTTAAATACACTGTACAAGCTATTCCTTACAGACTTGGTGATTTATAGAATACCAGACCTTCATTTCTAGAATTTGGTGGAGCTCTATTAATCCCACTCCTTGTTTTGCCAAGGAGCTCAAATCTCCTCAAATAACTCTCCTGGAAAGAGTGAGGAGCTCAATTTGAAAATTGATGTCTTTACCTTGTATTATTGTGTGTGGGTTCAAAATGCTGTAATAAAATACATATCAAACAAGTGTTAACTGACTGACAACCGTGTTGTTTCATTTATTGAAGTTTCAAGTTACTGCAGTACAGTACACTCAATTATCATCATCATAATCAACTGAATTTGCAACTCAGTTTGCTTAATCCACTGTACTTTAGCTTAGACTTAGATGTCAATTATTTCATCTTAATTTTGAGGAGGTGATTATACTGGTGGTTATTACCATTCATGTTCAACTTAAGTAACTTCAGTCTGCCTCACAGTCACTCTGTAAATTAACAGTTTAGTTTTTGGAACAATGTTAAACAATGTCAAACAATTTAAATGACGAACAAAATATTTAACTCTTCAATTTTCAATCACATTCACTGTTCTTGTCAGCACCATGTAAAAATGTCAACAATTGAATCCAATATCATTTACATTTCAACTTCAACTAAAAGTCAAAATCTGTCAATCTGATCATCCTCCAGTCAATTTATTTAATTCAGCTTAACTATTTCAATTTTCAAATGTTTTCAATTCAAAGTTTAAATGTTACAATGAATCTGATGATTTAAAGAACTTCGTCATCTTCAGTCTGTCTCAGAGTCACCAGCCTTCTAAATTAACAGTTCAGTTTTTGGAACATTAAATTTTCAATCACTGTTCTTGTTACAGTCAGCATGTCAACAATTCCATCATCACTCACGTATAGGCTTGCACAGCAGGGCCTACATACATGTACTCATCAAGCAAATGTCTTGAATGTTTGGAAACATATTTTGAATTGTAATTTGCTGCAGGTACTAGCTCATATAAATCACCCCTCAAAGCAAGCCTTAGATTAAGCAGCCAGGAGCAATTTATTTATTTTTAAAAGTTGCCCCTTGCCCACGGGGATTTACCAGAGCAAGGGGCAATTTCTTAAGAATCAAGGGCAATTTTCCAAAAACAGATAATTAGCCACTAGGACCCAATTAATTAGGCCTAGATCTAGGCCTAGAGTCTACACAAGTTAAATAAGTTCAAAGAATGTTAATTTCAATGAATACGATCAATTCAATAACTTTTTAATCTTAACAAGATCAACAGGAAAGATTGACTAAGAACATTGCACATTAAACAGTATTTTAAAGTAACCAAAAATATTGATGAGCAAATGAATAAACAAATTGTCAATTTCACAATGAACATCGTACGGTTTATCCACAATCTTCCGCCACACTCTCAGCAGTAAGAGCAAATTTAAAGAATTATCTTTTTAATTGTTGTAGACCCTATAACCAGAGAAATAAGAAGAGATCTGACCAAGTATTCGTATTAAAACTCGTACATGTAAAAATGTCCTTAGACATTCGACAGCTGAAGTTGTGTAACGTGCGTTCTCGAAACCAAAATCGTTCCTCGCACACACACTCCCTGGATGCTGGCGGGCTGGATTTTGCCACCAAAACCAATGCACCTTCGGAGATTTGCAGCGCGCAAATTTATCAGGACTCCAAAGGTTTGTGGTGGGAAGCTGGCCGGCTAGCTTTTTGCCAAAACAAGGCTACATGTAGGTCTACTGCTGGCAAAATGAGAGTATAGGTAACTACGATCGAGAATATCGTAGGTTTTCTTAATTTTATCAATAAGACAATTCTAAATTCTATTTGAGATAAAATAATAAACTAGACCTACAAACAAACCTCGACAGATCTCTAATGACTATTTGAATGTTTGTTTATTTCTCCATTTGATGATTTGCTTTCTTGATCCTTCGATACATTTGTACGTGCGTGAGCCACAGCATGCACTATGTAGATCTACGAGCGATCGCATGATATGAACGTACAATACGGACGTACGTGCGCTAGCATGTTGTAAAACCATTGGGGGCATTTTCACGGAAACACTTTGCCTTATTAAAGCACTAAATACAAAGCCATTAGAGAGCTTGTGCGCGGGAAACTGTTTGTGATTCCGAATCACGAACAGTTTGCCGCGCAAATGTTTCCATGAAAATGCGCCCTTTACGAATAATTAGTGTATTTTTTCTGTTTTAATAATTTATGGGCGCATTTTCACGGCAAACACTTGCGCCTTGCCTTCTAGTTTAAGATGAATATGGGCGCAATTGGTGGTTTTATGAGCGCAAATTTGCGACCTGAGCCCGCTTAACTGAAGGAAAACATTGAAACCAAGGAGCGCTGTAAACAACTCTCCTGATTATTTGCTAGGAGCGCTGTAGGAGCGCCGGCGCGATCGCACTCCTTAGAAATGAAGGTCTGGAATATGATATTCATATTAGACCTACCAGATCTTACATGGCATTCATTAGTCTGGAGAGCCACTGGCTTCACCACTGCCTATCAGATTTTTCACCTAATGCATATCTTTCATTGAATACAGTAAATAAAATGCAAAGGAAAGACTTATTTTGACGCAGACACACGTCTTGATAATGCACTTTAATATTTATGAACATTTTATGGGAACATAATGTAGATACTGTAAATATCTGTGTAGATCTAGATCTATATGACGCACCCCTACTTTGGGGGGCAAAGAAGAAGAAAAAAGGGATTTTAAAAAAAAAAAAATAATAATAATTTGACCGACTCTGTTGGTCGCAAGCCAGGTTCGTGTTAAAAAACAGTCTAGACCCTCTAGGCCTAGGCCTAGACCCTCTAGACTAGATCTAGATCTAGTCTAGACCTACAGTAGATCTAGATCTAACTCTAGATAGACTCTAGATCTAGATCTAGATCGATCTAGATCTAGATCTAGATCTAGATCTAGATCTAGATCTACTTCACTTTCGAAAAACGGACAGGCCTCCCGCTGGCCTTGAGATCCACATTAACATCAATGCATTATCAAAGAGTAGGACTAAGTTTAGTTGCAAAATCCTCCGCCCATTTCACCTGTTCACACCAACAAGAACACACACTGATCAGTGCTCGAGCACTACCTGCACTGCACAGTCTACGTGCCTGGCGCCCAGCATTGCCCAGGGGCAACGTCCCCGCTGGACTGAGATTGAGAAGGTCATTCACGCCGAAATAAAGTTTCTAAAATTACATTGTTTCGTAAAAATCAACCGTACAAAATAAGTTGTCATTTTGGCCAGTCATTTAATGGTTAAATTACATCATAATTAAAGCGAAAACGGATTAAAACCATGTAAATTACTCACTTTAAGTTCCAATATGAACCTGATACTAAATCATGAGATGCAGCACGGGAACGGAAGAGTAGTATGTATCATAACTATCGTACATGAGCAGGTCCGATACTCGTGCCCATAACCTTTGCCCTAGCGAGCGTAACTAACGACCTCAAACTATTTATCAGCCTGCATCGTCAGTGTCATTTTAATGCATTTATTCAAGAACATGTAATATTTCCAACAGATCATGATGGTTTCATCAACTTTGATACAATATTGTTTCTAATTTAAGCTATAAAATTTTCATCTCAAGTTCCGGTATTTTCTGTACTCAAGTGTTTATTTAGAGGATGGGGTGACGTTCTGAACAGGGAAATCCCGTCATTATAAGATCAGGTGATCCCTTGTAGCTATGAGGCGAGCACCTTACGATTCTAGGAGTCCGATATATCGTTTTGAGACAGCTGTATGCTATCGATATCAAATTGACATTACGCAAGTTGAAAATTTTTGGATGTTACTAGTCTTTATTCCAGTTAAATTCTGTGCAAAGACATTTTTTTAAGAGCATATAAAATCTTCAAACATTATTACGCTCCATTGGTAATCATGCCTTGGGTATGTTTTGGAAACCATTAAACTTAGCCATAGGCAAGTGAAATCATCGATTTTTGTATGAAAATAATCATCAGGCTGTGAGCTGAGTTTGTTGTTCCATTCCAATACGGCTACCAGAAATGAAACAATCATTACAAAACAAAAATAGTCTTCTTGAAACGCAGTGTACGATAATGTATTTGGTTTGTTGTTGTGTGTTTTGATTTTTTTGTGTGTGTTTTTTTGTGCTTTGTTTTGTTTTTGTTTTTGTTTTTTTGGTGCTTTTTTTTTTTGGGGGGGGGGGGCTTTTTTACGATCCGTTGTATACGATCCGCTTCGAGTTTGCCCCCTGAGACCTTACAGCTAGGCCCAACCCTGATTATCTGATAAGGCGTTATGTCTTGTAACAAGCGGAAACCGGTACACACGACACGCCACACGGTCATGCATTGTGGTTCGATGTTTTATTTCATATGCAAGTTTAATAGCAGAATAAACCTGAATATTAAAATAAAATAAAAAATAGAAATGAGGACATATTTGAAAAACACACATACCAATTAACATATTCGTTTACTTGACTCAAAGATACGAATTTCAACAAGCCGACTCATATTGATACACTTGTTTATATTCCATTCATGATTAATTTTGCATGAAAATAACCGGTATCTATTCACAACTATAGTTTTTTCCATCCGTATATTACTCTCCCAACACATAATGAATACAACTATCAAATGAACTTAATGTAACTTAATGCCACAATCAAGGATAATTTACAATTAAAACTACATTGAATTAGTGGTTTATATGATAACCACTCACCATGACAATCCTTTTATGGTATACTCTAAAAACTGAAATGTTAAATCACAATTTAAAAGGACCGAGGAGTGACCACTCTATCAAAATGTCAGATTGATAGTTTTAACATGCTGGATTCAACCTTTATAATTTTGGATGTGTTAATCTACCATTTTGAAAGAGTGGTCACTCCTCGGCCCTTTTAAATGGTGATTTAACATTTCCGTTTTTAGACCTTGTTAACCAACACCTATTATAAACGGAATGATAGTTGGTACAAGTGTGAATTTCACTCTAAAACACAACACTGAAGACGATTCAATGTCAATAATCGCTTAACATTAACTGTCAAAATATTATTTACAACTCTTTTGCCAAATAAATATCCAGAGTTAACCTCAACACTAACTCCTAAAGATTACAAGTAATATAACAAATAAAAACATTCAAAGCATCTCAAACTACTATTACTCAATCAGAATCAAGTGCTTAACTTAACAGATATGTGTGAATCACATTCTTCTTTAGATGCCTGTACAAAGTTGCTAAACATATAAACTTTGTTTCTTCCTGTTCACTTTCTGTAGAGATATTGATTAGTTATTGATAGAAATAGATATAGATATTGAAATGGTCTTTTCGTCACAAAACAGTGCAATTTGACCTGTCTCACATTAGCCGACTTTTATTAAACTTTATTCTTTATCCAAATTGTAATTGTGTTACTCTGCCCCTCTTGAAAGATTCAATTGAATCAAGGGCCCAAATTGCCCTGATAGATGTTCTCCAAATCGCTTATATTGACATGATATTGTTTGTTTTATTTGATAGCAATATTTGCTTATTTTACAAAAAATATCCGCAGCACCTAAGTGTTAGATTATGTCTTCCGTGTCGTTTTTAGAGGACCGAGTGCAAATTTTACGTGGGTATAATATTTTTTATTTCATATCAAAAATATTATGGTAAGGTTTTTGGTTTGGGGAGCATTTGCACAAGCTTTGCTTTTTATATATATAGGCTCCTCACATTTTAAATTGTATTAATGTATTTGTTCCCTGTCGAATCTACACTTGTCTCAAATTAACTTATTTACATTATATACTTCATTCGAGTTTTGTTCCTCTTCAGTTTGTATGAATCTGAATGGGTGTTCTAAGATGAAAATGTGAGAAAAATTGAATATACCTAAAAATTCAAACTAACTCTTTGGGCACTGAAACGATTGGTTTTATCTATATATAATCAATAGCAAAATGTAAAGGGGAACGATGATGCGCTCTATTAGATGAGGTGGGGCTATCGCTCATTTTCATCATTGTCACATCAACAACATGAAATCAAGCAATGAAATAATAAGCGAACTAAATTTCAAACTTTTGCCACTTTCCCGAAAGTTTCTACTTTCTAGCAAAGTTTCACATTGATTTCTTGTGACGAGCAGGGGGTCACGCTATGAGCGAGGAATCAGACCGTCTTATGTGCCAGATTTTCCTCCTTTTTTCAATCAGTTTGCCTGATTTTTCTCCTCATATGAATAAAAAGGGGGTTTGAACCCGAATCGCCCCTCAAAACCATTCTTGACTTTGTTTCCGGGTTATTATTAAGTTTTCAGGGAACGCCCCCATTCACCGGGATTGCTGCCATGTTAATGGTGATCATGGTGATGATTAGGTTTGTATTACAAATTTTATGGGAGACATCCATTGTTTTACTTCTATCGTTGGTTTCGTTCTTGATTGAAATTAGCACCTATACCAAGTGGTGTAATCAGTGCCAGTTGCTGAAAGGAGTCCAACGTCACAATTGGTCTTCGTAACGTGGTCAAGGGAATTCGTAACGGGTCAATGTTTTTAAATATAGTTAAAAATCCTCTAGGGAATAGTGATATAGTAAATTATAAATTCTTTTTAATATATGAAAATAATAAATAGGATTTTAAAAATGAAGAAATTTTCTTTTAGCACGATTCTCTATTATGTACTGTATATATTTTGTTTAGCAACCAATTACCGTAGGGATCATTTCTTAAACTTTAAAGGCGCTTGCTTTGACGAACCTGACTGTGTGAGCTAAGTTAGATTTATCTTTAAATTTGTTTTTAGCTGTCATTAATTTGGTCAGTTATATACGTCAGTGTGGTTTGTAAAGTTCCTCATAATTATTTTGTGCAATCTAATAAGAAGTGGCGTACATCCGAGTCATCATCACTTTTCGAGAATGTTTGTTTGATTGCAGAGGTGGCCCTCCCGGGGGGCAGGAAGCACCCGAAAAGAGTCCCTTTTTACATATTAATACGGTGCCCCTTTTTACTTTTACAAGTGCCCCTATTAATTTTTAAAAGTGCCTCTTCCCCTTTTCAACTCTGATAAGTGCCCCTTTTATTTGGACACGTGCCCCTTTTCCTTCGACAAGTTCACTTTTTCCTTTGCAAAAAGTGTCCAATTTCCATTCTCATAAGTGCCCTTTTCAATCTCTAGTAAATACCCCTTTTCAAGTACGAGAAGTGCCTCTTTTCACTTTTGATTAGTGCCCCCTTCATCTCTGATAATTGCCCTATTCAAATCTGAGAGGTGCCTCTTTTACTTTGACAAGTGCCCCTTTTCCTTTGTAATAAGTGCCCGTACCCCTTTTAATAACTACTGCCATTTTAACTCGGATAAGCGTACCTTATATTTTCACATGTGCCCCTTTTCCAAATGATAAGTGTCCAATTAAAAAAGAGCCCCTTCCCCTTCTCATAAGTGCCCCTTCTCTGGTAGATGACCCTTTTCAGGTACGAGAAGTTACTCATTATCACTTCAGATATGTGCCCCCTAAAACTCCGATAAATGCCCCTTTAAAATATGATCGGTGTCTATTTTCTTTCAACCAATGCCCCTTTTCCTTTCTAATAAGTGCCCCTTTTCCTAATGATAAGTGCCCCATTAAAAAGAGCCTCTTCCCATAAGTGCTACTTCTCTGGTAAATGACCCTTTTCAGGTACGAGAAAATACTCCTTTTCACTTCAGATAACTGCCCCGATAACCTCCGATAAATGCCCCTTTAAAATCTGATAAGTGCCAATTTTCTTTCAACTAATGCACATTTTCCTTTATTATAAGTGCCCCTTTTCATATCAGGTCATTGTCCCTATTCAGGTGCAATAAATTCATCTTTTCACCTCTGATAATTTCCCTTTTAACAATGATAAGTGCCCCTTTTCCTTTCTGATAAGGGACCTGTCCTCCTTTTCAGCTCCTATAAATGCCTCTATCAAAATCTGTTTGGGGCCCCCTTTCCGTCGACAAATGCCCATTTCCTTTTTTCATGACTGACTTTGTTCATCCCTGGATAAGTGCCTCTTTTTGACGGTGTAAGAAGTGCCCCGTTTTCACATCTATTTGACAAATGGTCCTTTCTATTCAGATAAGTGTCCCCTTTTCCTCTCATCATTAAACGCGCCCCGAATTTCAAGCGACTAGGAGCAAAGCCCAAAGCCCAAAGCTCACTCGCTATGCTCGCACGCACCTATAGATGATATACCTATGTTACCTATCAAAGGTCTATTCAGTCTTCCGTTATGAGAATGTGCTTATAACCCCATCAGGATTGGGATTTTTCCTCTTTATCAGATGTAATCGCTTCGCTCGCTTGCAAATAATTTTTCCTACCATCACACCCGACTGCAAAGCATGATGCTTAAGCAATATCTTGTATGGTGTATAAAGTGAAACAAATATTGAAATCATCCCTGATAATGTGATCACAATACAGGGGTATATACCTACGTCTAAAAGATTGTATTTTTTCGCTTTGAGATTTCCCTTTGTAGGTGCCCTTTTTTCAGAAAGTGCCCCTTTTTCTTGGTGCCCCCTTGGGAAGTCACTCGGCCGCCCCTGTTTGTTTGGTTTAGTTGGGTTTATTTCTTCTTCTTTTTGTTTAAGGCATTACTTTATTTGTATTATCTTGTTAGGGGCCCAGACCCATGTGGCACACCACTCTTTCTCTATGCACATGGCGATCGAACAAAAAAAGCGTTATTCTCAAAATTTGGTTAATGAGTTGTTTAAGGAATTTGTGAAGTAGAAAAAATGATACATGCAAACTCAAATTGAAATTACTTTTTATGTACTGATCTTGAAAATGTGCCCAGAAAATACGAAATATTTTCAAAGCGATAAAAAGTGTTCTAATTTGTGAAATCTAATCTGTTATTTTCTGTATTTCCTTCTCTCGTTTTCTTTGTCACTGTTGAAAGTCTGCCATCAAACAGATGACGTCACAATGATCCTTGAGAGTGTAAGATCACGTGGTTTGGTTCTATCGTTCATCTTACATGTATGGATGGATATAGTCTGAAAGGCAATGGAACGCTGCAATGTGTTTTAGGAGGAACACAGTTTCATCTGCTTTGGAACGATTCTATACCAACATGTGAAGAGGTTACAGGTAAAACAAAAAATTCAATCGTACTCTGTTAAGAAATTTAGCATAATTATTGTAAGTTTTATAAGAAGAAAAGCAGATAATTAATAGTTTTGTCTGATAATCTTTCCTGTGCTGTAGTCAATGTCGGTGATGGTTTATGTGATTGAAAGACTCTAATAGCAGCTGATGAGCACACCAACATAATTTATGATATATTTGTATCTAATATGTGATACTTGTCTCAGGCTAGTCTATAAAAAGTATTTTTTTAATCCTTTTTATGTTTCGTGGAATCACCCATTGTTCATATAAAATGGCTTTGTTATGAAAATGGTTATGAAGGCTAATATGACAATTATATTCCATGGACGAAAGCATTCTTTAGTTAAATATCATCGGGCTTAAATGGCAACCAGTTTGATTATTTATCTTTTTTGTGACTGACTGCTCTTTGAAGTTCAAAAAGTGAGGTTTGTCCTCGTATCTTCTAAATATTTGTAGTTGGAGAAAATACCAGTCGCTATCTACGCGTGTGCCATCAGCAAAATGGGGGATTACATTTCTGAAAAGAAAATTTTCTGACAACCAAGAAATAGAAAAAGTTGTCTTTTTTTTTTTGGGGGGGAGGGGTCTGAAATATCATAACCTTACCTTATTGTATGCCATTTGAATTCCTCAAAGGGCACGGACCCGGTGTGCCCCTACCCGCTTAAATGTTTACGTTATTCCACCTAATGCATTGTATCAAAAGAGTCCAGAAGGGCAGTATACTTGATTTGACGGAGTGTGTAATATATTTAAATTGGTTCACTTCTTATTATCACAGTGACAGACAAACTGATTGTCGTCACGGATCATTTCGAAGGTAACATTCTAAATGTATAGTGTAGCCATTTTATGTTAAAAATCTAAATAAGTAAATCATGTGGGCCTACCGGGGGCCACAAACTTATGGCTATATGGGTTTGTAAAAAAGCGTAGATTTCCAATGCATCTCCAATCACAATCAGCTATTACAAAAGCAGCGTTTATTTTTAACTCCTTTCATTCCATTTATTCACTTCATTCATATATTTTCATTTCTTACTACTTTACAAACATGAATATAAAGCATTATATCAATGTTCTTTTCCAATGAGAAGTATTCTTTTCAAATATAATTAGAGTAAATAGTAAATGTTCAACACAAGTGCATTCAAGACACAGCCATGATTTCAAAAATACACACTTCGGAACATTTCGAAAACAAAAGTACTTTATTTTCTCTTCAGTTTATTTTTGTTTGTGATTTTGATGCGTTTTTTTTTTTTCTTTTTTTTTTCGTACAACAGGCATCATGAAAATATTATCGATTTGGGCCCCGTCTTACAAAGAGTTGATATCAATCGTAACTTATTTGCGATTGATATCAATCGTAACTATGTACATAAGAGATAGGAGACTGCAAACTTGCGATTGATTGGAGGCCTTACGATTGATTTGGATCGATCGTAACTCTTTGTAAGACAGGGCCCAGGTGTGTGTGCGTAAATTTAGAAAGCTGAATAAAAATAAACGAGAGGGCATTCAACTACTTTAAAGTTTAAAAAAAGGCCGGTATACTTGGTTTGACGAAGGAGTGTGAAAATAATTACATTGATTTACTTCTTATTATTACAGTGACAGACAAACAGACTGTCGTCACGGACAAATTCGAAGGTAATATTTTAAATCTGTAATGAGATCTAATTAATTCAATCATGTGGGTCTTCTGCAGTGGTGGTCACACACTTAGTTTATAGCTATGTGGGTTTGTAAAATGGCGTTTCGTTCAAGACGCCTCTCCTAGCACAATCAGGTATTACATAAGCAGTGTTTCATTTTAAGTCACTTTCATTTCATTCACTTCACTTCCTTCGTTTATTTTCATTTCTGACACTTCAAAAACATAATCATAAAGGACTACATGAACATTTTTTTCAATGTGAAGTATTTATTGTCATAAGTTTAAGTAAATAGTGAATAGACATAATAGGTACATCCACGACACAGCCATGTTGCAAAATTTACAACGTTTGGACCATTTTTAAAACAGTAGAACATTTTTGACTCTTCAGTTGATTTTTGCCTGCGATTTATTTGTATTTTCATTGTTTTTGGACAACAGAAGGGATCATAACAATAATATCTATCAGATATGTTGTGTGCGTGTGCGTGTGCGTGTGTGTAAGGTTATCAAAAGCTGAACAAAAATAAATGAGAGGGAAGTAAAATGGTTGAAACCAAAATAGTATAACAGTAAATGGTAATTTTTCATTAACATTAGAGAAAATAATTTATTTGCAAACATCCGGTGGTTCTCGGAATAGAACTTTTGTATTTTCTTTCATAGTTATATTGATCAAGATATCATGCACATAAGCATAGCGTGTACTTTAAATGGTTTCATCAGAATTAGGATGATATGTACATGTTGTGAATTACCATTATTCATAACAGTATAAGTACTTCTTTAATAACTCACTTTATATCAAATATGTAAATCATATCACAGCTAGGTAAGTTCAAATCAACTTATTTCTGACGCTAAATTCATAAAGCTTTCATCGCTTTACGTTTATTTCCTGTTTACCAACCATGGGATTAGTGCATAGCCTTCTCCCTTCAATCTTATAGTGAAAGTGAAAATAAGAGAGGGATACTCAAGTATCTATCTGTCTTTGTAAAAATTATAAGTAGAAGGAAAACCTTTTTATACATCATGAATAAGCAAGGATATGCATATCAAAACCGAATAATTCTGAAGACCTCTTCGTGTGTTATTCACGCTGTTTTGATGACATGGGATCCTCTCAAGTATGTCAATGAAATATAATCGTTGATTAATGAAGAGCAGTAATTTCTCAAACAACTAATAGTGCTGGTAGTGAAGCAGCAAACTAAAATGGAACCTATAGATACGATGATTAATTGTGATAGTGATACTGATAGTGATGATAATAATCAAGATAATGATAATAACACTGAGAATGATAAGTATAATGATGAATTGATAATGATAAAGATAATGCTGACGATAACATTGATATTACAATATCCTACTAACGATTAAAAAAACAGTATGACTATTTTGATGTAACACCATAGTCGAAGCACTTAACTGTGTAACCCCCAACCCCCGTCAGTGGGGTCAGGAATGGATTCAACACAATGTACATCTCCACTCTATTTGGGAGCACTAATTCCAGCCATTTTAAGGACAAGATCATGCCAAACCAACCACAATCATATTCACATCCTATACCGAGTATCCACTTAAGATCTTGGTGGAGAGAAACAAAGTAAACGAAATGCCTTCCTCGTGGACTAAAAGGACATTACTATATTGAAGCGACATTGTACTCACCATTCTATACAGCCTTCATAGTTGCATCACAAAGTACATGCTATATATGAGGAAACTACGGTGTATAATTTAATTTCGCATAATGAAGACTGCCTATTATTATAGAAATACAACTGACTTTAAAAAAAAACAAGACGAAGAAAGAACTTTTTTGACACTATTTAAGGATTACATTCTGTTTACGTGTTAGTCCCTGGTTTGAAATAATTCACAAAATATAACATTATCTCTATTAGAATGTGTGAAAACATATTGTCTTCCTAACTGGTAGGGGAAAAGGTCTAGGTATTATGTTACACCTTAATTTACTTGATGGTGTAAATATACATTAGACACAGTTTCATGGAAGTTGAGTAAACCATATACAAACATTGGAATGTGATACCAAATATGCTGCGTGCAATTTTCACAAACGACTTGAAAATCTTTTATTTATTCAGTTTCACTTTCTGATTAGTAAGTTAATTAATCAGCATGTCGAAAACAATTTAACGTACTAACTGAGCATAATGTGAATCTGATGGGTCATATAGAACAGCCTTTACTACAATACAATGAGAATATAATTAGTATAAAAAGGTTATTGCCTATTAGAATAAACCGCTCAAATATACACTTTTAGTAAAGGCAGACTTATTAATGCCAGGTGATTGAAGAGATGCGAATGTGATTTTGTTACCATCATATTCTAGGTTTTTGTAGTTGTCTCGAACATTAATAAAAACTATATGTGTTAAGAGTGCATGGGAAGCCGCTATAG
>BEXV01002569.1:12441-22760 GCA_003118195.1 Hemicentrotus pulcherrimus
GGTACCCATTTTACACCTGGATGGAGAGTGGCAAATATAGATTACCTTCTTGCCAAAGGACATTAGTGCCCCGGCGAGACTTTCACCCCATACTTTGTGATCTGCAGCTCAATATTCAACTGCAAATGCAAGTTTAACTAAGAGAAAGAGAGGATTCCTCTCTTTCTCTTAGTTAAACTTGCATGGAAAGAGAGTGAATGCATGGTCATGTAGAGAGGTTGAGAGAAAAATCATTTTGTTCTTGCTAAAGATAGGAAATAAAAAGGAACAATTACCTTTGTTTCTACCAATTAATTACAGAGATTTGTGACTTTATGGTTAATAAAAGATGAAATAAACAAGGATTAAATATCATTTTCTGTATTTTTACAGTCCAACAACGAAGAAATAGTCCAGAATGGAAAATTTCTTGTTGGAAGAGTGTGGAATACAGAGGAAAGAGTGATAGAGAGGGAGAAGAGAGAAAGGGGTAGAGATTAAATGCAACTTAATCTGTGCGACTACAATGGTTGGAGCCTCCCATATCTATCAAGGTTTTCCAATACCTCAATCTCACTGACGAGACCGGTTCCAGATCGACACAAAATCGAAACGAAAGTTACATTATATACCCCGAATCAGTCTGCAAGCACAGACCATACCAATTCCACACTTTACCACGATTCCTATCAAGCCTCGAACAGAGCCCGGATCTGTCAATTTCTGACCGTGTCAGAAGGTAGGGGGTTGTTCCTGTATCTCAATATTACCTTCCAATAATAAAAAAAAATGCAATATAAATAAATGTTTTGAAATAATAAAAAATGCAATATAAATAAATATATGTTTTGAAAAGTGAAAAGAGGTGGGTTAAGGGGAGGGAATTAAATGCCTAGTGTAAGAGGGAGTTGAAGACGATTTGAAGTATAAAGCCGTCACGAATTGACCTTGTAAAAAGTGTTTTTTTTCTGGCATATGACATTACAGATAAGGAAAGAAGAACTAGAAAGGAAGAAACAAACAAACAAACACATTAACAAACAAACAAACTAAAGGTAATACAAAGTTTTGGGAAATTTTGAAAATTGGATGGGTAGTTATTCTTTAAAATTTTGATATATTTGGATGCCCCTGTGGATGTATTATAAGCACTAGAAAATTTAGCGCCTAAAACACTTCTGCTTTCGAGAAAAATTAAATAGAAAAAATTACCGGTGCTCCCGGTAAATTTTGATAAATTTCTAATAGCTCCTACGGCCTTAGAATGGTAGCTGCGACCAAGAAAATCTCAAAATATGTAGTTGTGATATATTTTTTTCCAAACGGAAATGGCTAATCGATAGATTTTAGTCAAGACACATTGTTTTATAGCTTCATTAATAATTTGATCTTGAGAGGGAGCTATACAACATCAAAAGTTTATTATTTACAATGTCATGACTTTAGACTCGATTTCAACTGCGACAACGATCACTGAATAATGTAGGATCGCATATGCTTCAAATAGTTTCATTTGAACCAAATTCATGACCCCCTACCAAAACTTTGTATTACCTTAAAGAAAGATAGAAAGAAAGAATGAAACAATATTGAAAAAAAGGAGAGAAAGAAAGAAATGAAGGAAAGTTGGAAGATATCTCTTTCTTTGGCAAGCTCTGTATCTTGTACAAACGTGGTTCATGCATATAGCGCATGCGCAGTAGCTATGGAAGGTAATATTGAGACCCAGGAACTACTATATTGTAGTCTCATATTGCAGACATTTTTAGCACAAATTACGACTGAACGGGTTTTTGCCTGCTAAAATAAATCCGAATGGCCAAAATGCTGTCGGTTGTCGGTTCCTCTGGAGTTGTCTAGTCGGTTTGTCTGGAAACGGTCATGTCACATGTGGCGTGAGAGGGGCATCACCAATTTACTAATTGACGTAAAAAAGCGTGAAATATGTTATAGAGAGGCTCGTTCATGGAAAACGGAATGACGCATAGGACAAAGGGAGAGAGGGAAAAGGAGAGGGGAAAAAGGAGAGAGAGAGGGGGAGAGAGAGGGGAAAAGAGAGAGAGAGAGAGAGAGAGAAATGAGGAGAGGAGGAGAGGGGGGGAACAAATATTAATGGGTGACTGCAATTTTGAAAGAGAACAAATATTAATGGTTGACTGCAATTTTGGGAGAGAACAAATATTAATGGTTGACTGCAATTTTGGTTCATCCAATCGCAGTTGCACAAAGGTCGCAAAAGAGAGTATGGATGGAGTTAGAGAAAAAAAATATAAAGAGAGGGAGATAGAGAAAGAGTAAGAGAGAACGAAAGAGAGAAACAGAGAGCGATAGACAACAAAGGGTAAATGGTTTAATAAAATAATAACAAAATAATCCAATTAGTCTCAAATAGGGCACATGGGACAGAAAAGGAGAGGATTATACTGAAAGAGAGAGAGAGAGAGAGAGAGAGAGAGATTAATGAGTAATTTAAAACATCACAGGGGCATAACCATTATTGTAATGAATTCGCAGATAATAATCGATGCCAATATAAATGAATAATCTTAATGAAATGAATTGGATAAAACAATATATTAATAAGTAATTATTTTCGTTTTATTCTACATAGCCCGATAGAGGTAACTCGATTCTGAAAGATAGGTTGGCCAACTAAGAGGAAAAAGAGAGAGCCTCTCAGAATTGAAAGTATCATTTTAACAACTTTAGTTTGTTATATTTCTTAAGCGGTTTGATGACTTAGACCTTAGCTCAGCTTTGAATATCATTACAATAACATTTATTTGCAAGGTTAATTCTGCCCAACGTGATGCTATCACAAAAAGCTGGTGAACTTATTCATATATTTTAACTTGTTCTTAAGGGCTCCTTTTATGTTTTCTTCTTCTTCTTCCAACTTTGTGCATATTTGTTTTTCGCAATTTAATTAATATCAAGCCAAAAAAATCTATATTTTGACCCTAATTGGACCATTAATTATTCAAGTTGGGTAAACAAACAAAAAACGCCCGCAGTGGGTTTCATACATAATTGTATTTGTACGGGGCAAACTTTCGCCCATGGAACCAAATCCCAAGAGGCGAAAATGCTGTTTAAAAAAAACGCAATTATCTCTAAATTTGCTGAAAAGCGGATTCCCTCGCGGTCAATTGGCTTTGAGTATCATTAGCAAAAAAATAATCCTGTCAAAATTTGGCAAATGTTCCAACAACAACAACTTTAAATTTCCTCACGTAAATTGGCATGTTACTTGCCCCGTGACAGACTGATCAGGTTGCTCTTAAAATTTAAATACATTTTTTGCATCTCTTTTCATAAAAAAGATTGTGCCATTGTGTTCTTTTTAAAAAAAAATATAATTATACAAAGTTGATATCTTTTCAAAACTGTATTAATCAACTGTTATTGATTAATCTTTATTGATCGAGTCACGATTAATTCCTGAAAAGAGGTAAGAGATATTTATTTCAAATATATGGGCAACCGTGGTTTTATAAAAACTTATTAAACACACGATCACGTGTCAATTGATACCTAAATAAACGATGCAGTCCAAGAGGAACAAATATACCACCAGGACTAAAGTAGTGGTAGTTAGTCCATTTTGCTCATTATCAAATCCGTCCTTCGATCTCCGATTTCAGTATTATAAAAAAAAAACATTATTCAGGTACAATATTTCATCAGTATTCAGTTTTCTCATTGATTGATAGTTTGATCCAATCCAGTCCTTTAGATTAACGGACACATCTCGAAAGTGTTAGTTGGATCATGGTTGGGGCTACTTTTGGAATAGGCTATAAATCCTTTAATGTTTAAGTTATCAGGCTTTGACGGACGTATTCTCCATAGAATCCGTCTTGACTTTTCTAAGATTCACATTCCCAAGGACGATGGTTATACTTTTATTCCTAAACATAAACTATATAGTCAACTTTTCCAAATTAAAGTACACCGACTCTGAGGCGAGATATCGGCTACCCTGGATTTCAGACTAAGTTGATTTATTTTCCTTTCGACGAGGAACTGTTTGATCGTGTATGAATAATATAGACTAAACTCCTCAACCTGTTTGAATGTTTGACATGCAGTGAAAGAGGGATATGCTTCTAGAGATTAATAAGTATTTCTCTGCATGCCTTACTCAAATCGATTATTAATATTTTACTCTCGAATATTCTTGACTATGTTTGGCAGTTTGCAGTAAAGAGTATTACAAAAAGTATTAAAAAATATTTGTTGTCTTGAGTAGCCTGTATGCAAGGCTAAGTATTGATGGAAAGGGTAAATATATGCAGCGATTATTTGCTGATATCCAATCATGGATACCATGAATAGGTGACGTCACAAAAGGTGCACTTTTCAACGAATCAAGTCAGATCATGGGATTAGGTCAGAAGTCCACCCTGAAATTAGTTGGTTTTACTAGAAGCAGAAAATGAAAGGAACAGGTCAGTAAAAGTTGAGCAAATTCCATTAAAAAATATAAAAGATAATGCGATCAATCAAACATAGATTGGCAACAGTGTGACGTATCTTGCGAGCCCCTTTCCGATTTGCACTGTACATGAATTTGAAAAAATACTTTAAATGTCTTCGATTCTGATGACGGAAGGGATTTGTTTTCCCATACAGGGGTTGAATGGTATTGCTGGTTTTATTTATCGATTTTAATCTGGGTGGAATTTCCCTTTAAAAGGGTGTTGCAGGTGATCCAGTCTTATTTCTTTCATTTTTCTCCTTCCTTATTTTTCTTTCTCTTTTTTTTTACCTGCACAACTAGTCTCGAGACAGGCAAATGCCTTCCAAGCCCCCTGTATATATCTACGCCAGTCAGCCTACATTGTTCCTATATTTTCTCTCCTTCAACCAAAGGATTTTCGTCATTATTCATGAGTTTGGAAGCGCAGTGATGGATGGAGGCTACTTAAAGGGTGTACGGGGATCAATCTCCGTGCACCTGATGAAATGGCGTAGCTACATAGGGGCAGAGGGGCACTACCCCTCCCCTCTGCAGTTGAATTGTGAAGAGAGAATAGAAGAAGGAGAGAAATGTGAGAAAAGAAAGTAGATTGATGTGAAACAGGACGAGCCTCAGCAAATGTGCAATCAAATTCCCATCAAATCTGACTGGGTACTAATTTACTGGGACATGAGTTGATCATTGTTCGTGTGAATTGTCAACAAACGACATACATTATACAGTAATAATGACATTGTACTTGGCTTTTAATAGAAATTGTATATTCGGCAATGTCGTTGTCATGGTCATTTTTAGAAAAATGGGAATCCATGATGTGGATAGTAATATTCAGAGAGATATCCATTGCAAACAAGAAATTTGACGGGAAAATTGACTTTTGGAGAGTAATACAGCATTTTTTCCATCATAATTAAAAATAAGGCCCACATCTTTAAGCTGTTACACGTCATGTTACATATCATGCCTTCATAGTACATGAAGGCATTTGAAGAGCCCTACATATTATTTGTAACCTCTCCCCAGAACTAAACCTTCTCTTTAAACCTATGAGCATGAATACAGAGGCAGCGGGACTCGGCTATTGATCATTAAGTTGATTCCGAAGTCAAGACATCGCGGTTACGAGACGACTAACGATTTATATCAACTTCGGTGATTTTCAATGGAAGCCTCAGAAAAAATGTGCAAACCCCATCAAGTTGCCGTGACTGGGTACTATAGGACTAATAAATGAATATGCAGAGTTGAATTTTCTTTGCGTTAGATGTCAACAAATGACACAATAGCTACATTGTATTAACGACATTGAAATCAGCTTGATACATGTGCGTGCAGAGTTTATTATTCTCTGAGTTATTTGTCAACAAGGACATTAAAATTGGCTTTTAAAAGAAAAATTTAAAGGAAAAATGTAACCTGATATGTGAGGTAAGTAGCATTCAGAAAGAAATCTTTTGTAAACAAGAAATTTGACGGAAATATTGACTTTTGGACCGCAAAACCAGAAGCTACTTTCCATCATTCATTATCCGTGCTTTCGCGGGTTGTTCTATTTGCCAGCCACATGCGTTTGAGGAAAAGAATAAATCAAAATGGAATGCTCCCCAGGGAGTGGAAAATGTGCACACATTGTGTGCGGGTAAGCCTGAATCCGATGACCGGGGTTATAATTATCTGTAGAGCGCTTAGGCACATCGTTGGATCGGTGTATTGAGCGCTATATAAAAAAACGGATTATTATTATTATTATTATTATAAAATTCGAGACTCTTCCGAAATAAGATTTGTTTTTCACAGAAANCCCTTGTTCAATGTTGAAAAGGGTAAACGATGGATAGGGACAAAATAAAAGAGGGACGGAAAATGAAACGAAAAAAAGTCAGATGCCATAACTTTTAGCTCCCACACGCTCCCCCACTCACTCGCATTACATCCACGATAACACCGCCCAGTTCCATCAGTGCCCCTGATCTGTTCACATGCGCATGCGTGTGATTTTTCATCATCGTGGTCACCCTAAAGGAATGTTAGAAATAATCACGTTTTATGAACATATCATTTTGTTCCCATATATATTACAAATGTATAATTTTCTAATTGCACTGAATGGATGCAACAAAATTAGAAAACATATCATGGTATACAAATATATATCAATTAAGTTTTTACTTTAACTCAGGTAACTTCAAAGGAAGAAGACATTACGAGAAAAAAAATGAGTTCTCAAAACTGTAGAGGTAAAGAAATAATACAGTTCCTCTTATTATAACTGTTTCGGTCTCTCTCTCTCTCTCTCTCTTTCTCTCTCTCTTTCTCATTCTCCTCGATGTCGGTTGTTGTCTCTCTTCTACAATCAGAAAAAAAGAGGTTTGAATTTACTCCCTATAGGGAGTAAATGCTTGTCGCATAAGTGACAACCCTCAGGGAGTAAATTTACGTCTGGGGACCGAACTTTAAACGTCACCATCCGAAAGACGTGACTCAGTTTCGAACCTGCATCCTCGCATGAAACAGTGTGTAACTTCCACTGTTAGCTGAATTACAGGCGCACGACACAACGCCAAAGGAATACATGCCCTTTACTAACACGTAAAAAAAGGCCACTATGTACTGGTAAGTGAAACAACACTTCTGCTAATTTCATTAAATTATCTAATATGACCTTCGATACAACCCCTCATTATTGATCAAATAACTTTCACACAAATAATATGCCCAAATGAAACAAGGTGATTCCCCCAACATGTCTAAAATATGTATGTAAATTATGCTAATTTTCCTTAAGTTGGCAGTACCTATATCAACACGATGCGCCATTGCTGTAGCGCATGCGCATATGAACTAACAAAAGAAAAATACTCAACCTCCCAATACCAAAGCCATGATTTGTTACAATATATTGACCAATCAGAGATCGTCTGACTAAAATAGGGTGTAAAATTACACCCTCAAATGACTATTCCGTACACCCTTGCGTATTTCCATGTTTTACTCCCTAAAAGGTTTAATAGGGGGCGCCCTATTTTCCAATTTCGTTTTACTTCCCAAGAACGCCTTTTATTTCTCTGTGTGTATCATGATTTGGTTTCATAATGCTGCATATAAAGGAATTTCTCACAAGAGCGATAGAGCGAGGGGAAATAAAGTCAAAGGAGATAATGGAATAGAGGTAGGCATGCGGAGGGGCTTATGAGGGAAAACTGTGTTAACAATCATGGAAAGGTGACGAGCCCGCAGAAAAAGGAAAAAGGAGAGTTGTTTTCATTAGCTCAAGTTTGCCAAATAGCCCGCTATTTTCAGATTTGGGATATCATCCCGAAGCTCGAAATTGCGGTCTCACCAGACGGATACAAAATAGCTCGGACGGGCGCAAGTTAGCCCAATATTTCCTAATTAGCGGGATATGTAGGAAAGAAGATCAAGATTTCTCGGGACATTTTCTGAACCAAATATCCCGCTAATTGCAACTGGGGGCTAATGAAGGCGCAAGTTAGCTATTTGCTATCGGGATAGTTAAAATAGAAGGTTATTTGGCAAACTCAAGCTGATGAGAACAGGCCTAAATGGAGATAAATAGATACCGGCTAACAAGACAGAAAGCATACATGAGAAGGTATGCATGCATGCAAGCAAGAACCCTCGGGATGTAATCAGCGTGATGAGCTCGGTCGTGGGTAAGAATCGGAATCCAGAAGGGTGTTAAATCATATCCTCTGACGAAAAATTAATATCCTTCTGACTATGAACAGGTGACTTGGATGAGTTCGCGGTCATTAAGAGGAATAGGTCATTGTCTTAACCAAACGGAGAGAAGGGAAAGAGAGAGGGGGTCGTGGAAAGAAAGGGGGAGAAGGAGACATAATCAGAAAACACTCGAGGCAATGAGTGCGGCGATGTAAGGTTGGATTCCTTAGTTGTGGAGACCTTTTATTACAGTGAGGATTCGATCGAGCGATAAGATCTGCCTTTGATGGATAAGGATACTAACAGTGGCGTAGCGAATTGGCTTTTCAAGGAGAATTGGCACGTACAATCCTGTATAATTAGTCCCATTGACCAGCAGCAGTGATATCATTGCCCAGTGCTATCAGGAGATAAAGCAGATGATTCCAAATCCGTAAAAGCTCAAGTGTTTCTACCTCTTACGTAATAAGCCATTCAGAATATTTTTTATAGTAAATTGTTACTCAACGGTAGTATCTGCATTAAAAAAGAAAATGATCGCCAAACACAATTCTAATGTAATGGGAGGCAGCATCAGCAGGGAATAATAGATGGGATAAGCTATAGAATTCTTTCGAAATATCTCCTGTTCTTTTAATGACATCTACCGCTCTTAATCATTATCATTGAAACCGAACTTTAATCTTTGATGTTTTAATGTAAACTTTCAGGAATATATGGTATTTTATTGCATTGGTAAAACGATTCCCAACGTTACAAAAGTCCGAATTTTTGAAATGACATTCAAAAGTGATAGTCGATAAATCAGGAAAAGGGAATAAATTATTTTAACAGTTTGAAATTTCATAATGACGAAGTACCTTGGTTATTATGAAACAGGAAAGTAGCTATTAACCATAATCATTAGTTTCGATAATGGAGTGTCGTATATATAGATCCTACCGGGATCAATACTAATTGTTGCAGCTTTACGTAGGTTTAATCATCCATTGTATCATTGACCTTTTGGTCGGGTGCTACTACAAAGTATTATGCATCAGCGTAAGTGGTTTTGGGGGTAAATACAACAAATTGACTTGAGCTATAACTATTTAAAAAGGGGGCGATATAGAACTGTACCGAAAACATGTCAGCGCTCGGGGGTCTGGGATATGCTTTATCAGAAAAAAAGTAAAGACAGAACTTAGGTAATTCTCTGACGAACTAAGCATCGCTAAGATCCATTTTGACGCACCCATCCGATCCCGCTACAGAGGATGGAAAGAAAGACACGTGATGTTCTAGATCAGCCTACGGACAACAATTCACAAATAACAGTGGGGATAAAAAAATAATGCTTAGCCTTCACCTCCGTTTTTTTTTTTCTCTCTCCCTTCTAACGTTTCGGTCCAAAGATGTTTAACAATAAGTTTAGTTACTTTTAGAGCAGTGTTTTATGTAAAGGCATCGAGGGGATTTAAATCCCTAATTGCCAAGGGTACATAATTCCATGGAGCGATATATATATATATATATATATATATTCATATTCAGTTAACAACTAAAATATTCACACCTTAACCAAGTTTTGTATATTGTTCAGTACATTTATGTAAACAAATTGATTGTCCCGATTTATGTTTCTATAATCTAAAAAGACCACCTTTTTATTCTTCAGCTTCGAAAAACACAAAAACATCAAATTTACAGGGCCTAGGGGTATGAATAATTTAGTTCTTAACTGTATGTATGTACATTTTTACATTTACATTGAGTTCTTAAGGTTTTTCTGGGCATGCACAGATGGATACGCCTCTATACGCTAATGCATCATCGGAGTGGATTGTGAATTTAAGGCAATTAGATTTCCGGCATGCATACATTAGCGAGGGAATGACGCCACAAATGCTCCACTGACACGGTTCACTTCGGATCGGGCCGTAGAGCAGAGTAATTAGTGTCGGATTATGAATAATGAATCAGTAAAATAACAATCACCATCATATGTCACTTTAATAGGCAATTATGGGTATTCATTCTTTACCCCTGACGAGGTAATCCCGGTTTTCTGTCATTGCATGTCATTTGAGTTCCACCCATATTATTTAGTAATCATATGCATTAGCATTATAACCAGGGAGTTGTGAGTTTAAATTCACAACTCGCTGTTAAAACGACACAAATTCGGCGAATA
>BEXV01002570.1:4003-15878 GCA_003118195.1 Hemicentrotus pulcherrimus
TTCTTCCAAAAGCTGGTCATAGCTAGATCATAAGGCATGTGGAGGCTTTGAACTACGGTACTGCTGATCTTTCTACGGTCAAACCTGCTTTAGTGACCACCTGTCTACAAAGACCACGTTTCTTGTTTCCATTGAAAATGGTTTCTCATTGAAACATGTACTAAAGAAACCTGTACATAAAAACCAACTGCCCCTAAAGACCACTTTTCTTGTCTCCCTTTGGTGGACTTTATATACAGGTCTCACTGTATAATCTTCACATTGTTTTAATCACATTCAGTAAAAATTGATATTTTTTGCATTCAAACTATACTTTTCATGAAGTCTTTTCTGTTTGCTCTAATCAACTGTTCATGACCTAAAGCAACTTATTAAAATCTACCTGATTTAAAATGAAAGACCTTGCAATATGTTGCAGAATGTTCAAGTCTTGATTTATCATGACGAAAAATATGAGCTAATAGCAAACACCTAGAATCCAACACTAAAAGCTAATAATTTAACAAATAAAATCAGAAGATTTTTATATGAATCATTGACTCAGTTCTTAATACTTCATTCCCAACACCTTGCAAAGTAAATCACTTTTTGCAAGACTAAAAAAAATACCCCAAAGCCTTTGATTCCATTCATTATCTTGCAGATTTTTGAACACAATTCCTTGAATTAAAAATCCAAATTTCATTGGGTATCTTTACCAAATTCCTAGAACATAGACCTTAACACTATACCTCCAAGCGATTGTCATTGGAGTACATATTGGAATTAATTTTGCGACACCTGGCAATGATATAACATTTTTGCAAATCTCAAAAAAAATCACAAAAGTGTCTGATTTCATTAATTTTCTTGCACTTGAGTTGACCTCAATGATAAAAAAAAAAGTTGATCTTTTTAATATAGCACACTTCAAGTTGAATAGTCTCAACCAAATTCACTGAGAATTTCAACTATTATTATATTAAGTGAATACTATCTGAGGAATACAGCAAACTTCATTAAATAATTTCCTTTAGAATTTCAATAGCTTGTTAAAAACATTCTGAACATAATTACAGCAATAAATATTGAAATAGATATTGTAAAATACTCAGTAGTTAAAAATATTTTGATATAAATATATCTATTCACTCGTACTTACATAATACCACAGCTAATTTCTATTCAAAGTCAATCATGAATTTCGTCTACTACATGATTTTCTTTCAAACTGCAATTATGAAATACTGCTTCATTATTTCTAATAACCAAAATAAAGCTTTGCCATGAACTTAAACATCATTGGTTTTCATCATAATACAAGCCATTAATTAAAAGTATGAGAGCAGCATTAACATCTTTCTTACCACCTACCCACCATCTTCAATGTCACTGAATTTTGTGTCATGATTGGCTGAACAAAATATATAATTTCTCTATAATCATTTTTTCATGGCTACATAACTCTATACGTTTCTTCTCATCACCAATATCAACATCTACAAGTGCACATAAAAGTCAAGGTTAAATCCTCTGGTGTTTGAATGTCAAAGGGAAATGTTTTAACTGGTTCTTTTCTAAACTTGATAATATCAAATGTAATATCAAGTACTTGAACAAAAAAATTGCGAGCTATATTGAGGGATATTTATATGCACAGAGCTACAAAACCAGTTTGTAATATAATAACCACCCCTCTTTTCTGTGCTCTTTGATTAAAGCCCCACTGCACTTCTATAGCTACTTGCGCCCTCTATATAGCAAAGAATGCCTAATCGGTGACCATAGGTCCCCCATGGTCCCCTTTTTCTTATGTTAAATTGAGAGCTGATTTGATGAGCTAACCACCTGTCAGTGACCATGCAGGGAGGTCTTATCCCTCCTGGCTAAACCAGTGCAGATAGACTTAAGAATGCAATTAGCATATCATTCTAAGTGAAGCTGTACAAAGATTCATCAGAATACAAAATGGAAATGAATTTCATAAAGAAGTCCTATAAGATGTTTTTAAACAATGGCATTTTAGTGCACTGAAGCCTGAGATTACCGACGAGGTCTTAGGTACATGTCATACAGAAATGTTTGTGCAGTAAACAAAATAACCCATAATAAATGACCAATCTCTTACAAACACGGGCATTTCCCTGAGCTTGTTTTTGCTTTTGTTTCTTGAAAAAGCTGTGGTACCTCCAACTAATTCCCAATAAATGACTTCATTTACATATTTCAACACTCACTTCTAATGACCTGGGCCCCGTCTTTAATACAAAAGAGTAAATATCAATCACAACTTATTTGCGATTGTCACAAGTATGTACATAAGATATAGGAGACTGCAAACTTGCGACTGACTGTTGGACTTGCGATTGATCTGGAATGGATCAATCGCAACTCTTTGTAAGACAGAGCCCATGTTACTCATTCTAAACATCAGAGCCAGCGCATGAGGTCCACACTAGGGGCTGGAGGAGGGCAAATTCAGTGTTTGGCCCTGGTGGGATCCATCATCACATCATTGTCTAGCACAAAATTGTTTAGAACCAGCAACCTCGACAACTTGGCCAGTATGACGCCACACTGGAGTGGCTGATGGGTTTACAAGGTAACTCAGAATTATTGTGTACCAGGGATTATTCCTTTAAAGGCTAGTTATCAAATTGTATCCTTTTACAACCCTTTGATTAATATAACCCTTGTTCTCGTAAATACAACCTACACTCAATGATGGCCCTTTTAAAAATCTTATAGCTGAATGAGGTGCATCCAGGATCATTATCTGATGGGTTTCATTCAGCGTTATCCTAGTCTTCTACAGGATAGCTGTTATATCTTTATCCTAATCTTACCATTTTATCCCAATATCACCCATATTTGTAAAACTACAACGGATTTCAAATGGTCATCTTTGTGTAATCGTTTTGCTGACTAATATACATCCAGGATCCTTATCCAATGGGGTTCAGTTCAGATTTATCCCGGGCTTAACATGCTTTTTATTCTGATAACATCTACATTTTTAAAGCTACATCTGATTCCCAATGATCATCTTTGTGTATCTTATTGCTGACTGACTATTGCTGACATTTAAATCCTCATCCAATGCCGTAATACATCCTCTCCTCTCTGATCCTCCTTCCTGCCTTCTCTTCCTCCTCCATCTCCTCTTCCTCCACCACATCTCCCCATCTCTCCATCATCATCCTCGTATGAGCTGCAGGAACTCGTCTCTCGTCTTGGGATCTTCTCGGAAGTCGCCGAGCATGCAGGACGTGATCGTCTTGCTGTTCAGCTTCTGGACGCCCCTCATCACCATGCACATGTGGCTGTGTGTGCGGAAGAAAAAAAAGACAAGACATGACAAGAATTAAAGGCATTGTTTAACAATGTTAAATGTTAAGATGCATGGCCCTACGTGTTATCAGTGTCGGTGATATGGCGTAATATTGAAGCCCTAAACAAATCGCGATTCAAAATGATCAAGAAGTGCCCCTAAAAAGTACAAATCTTTGAGTGACCGGTTTTTATCATACTAAATAGACAGTAGTGTTGTGAAAACGCAAAATTTGGATTCGATTTCCAATCTCCAATATCTTGATATTCAGAAAGGCTATCAGCTTGTAAAAGTCATGGGGTTCTTGACTGAACTAAAGGTTTAAAATTATCATTGCAGAATGAGCTAAATCCAAGATTTTGAATCAGAATCTGAGGCAATGTTACAGAGTCACTTTAAAGGGAGATGGTCATCAGTTTCTATGCGCACTAGGTCATAATTCACCGACACCAGGGGGGTGTTTCACAAAGATCCTAGGTTGAACTTATCTCTAAGTTGGACTTAACAATTATGGAAGGCAGTTAGCATCTTTGAAAAGTGCGGAAGAAAAAAAAGACAAGACGTGACAGGAATTAAAGGGAGATGGTCATCAGTTTCCATGAGCAGTAGGTCATAATTGGCCGACACCAGTGGTGTTCCGATCGGTAAACAGATGTGTATTTTTTGCATATTTAATGGGCTATGACCTTTGAACTTTGACCTACGTACTCCAAAATCAAACTTAGCCTGTGTTTCGATATCATATATCTTCATATCAAATTTCATTAAAATCCGTCAAACATAACTGAAGATATCGATAGGAAACCAAATTTGTTACGGACGCACGCTCGGACGGCAGCGTTACTCTATCCCCTCCGACTTCATCGGCGAGGGTATAATTATAAATCAAAATCATTATCATTATTATCAATATTCATAAAAAAATTAAGTCAATGCGCAATGCTGTGGGTATGAAATATTAACTGCACTGAGATCCCAAAAGCCCCTATGAAATATACATGTATATGTGGGCATGTATACATTGTACATGTACAATCTATGACTAAATTTCACTTCGTGGGGATCAAAGGCTTCAGTTATTGGTAAGGGAATTCCCCTAGACTGGCAAAGCTTTGTGCCGGTAAACTAGAAATTCACTGTATGTATCAGTACAGCAAGCAGGAGAATGAGTAGGGAATGAGCAGGAAAATCATTTAATTTCGAGAATATGTTTGCGTATGAGTATGATATACACAAATAACAAGCAATTCTATTTCATAATGGTACAAAATACAGCTAATACTAAAATGAGAATATGAAATATTACAGAATAGGAGTAAGCTGATTTATGTTCATCATTTGTGAGTATGAGTATGAAGTATGATATCTTTTCATCAGGATTTAAATATTGGCTTAACCGAGGCAAAGACATATTGTGGCAAGTAGAATCACACATGACAACAAATGAATGTGGAAGTGATATGAACGAGTTTTGGCTTGAGTGTGAGTATGAAAATGAGTATGAAAATGAGCATGGAATGGGAGAAAGATGAGGGGGGTGGTGGAAGGTGACAAGGTGAGCATTGATACGAGTATGAACAGGAATGATTTTGGGAAAAGGCAGTAAGAATGTAGGTATAACTATGAAAATGAGTTTGAACACAGGCTCAAGCACTTGTACTCCCTAATCCATTTTCTAATGAATCGTGCATGTCATAACACAAACAATGGCTACATCAAAAACTCAAAACATGTACTCAATACTTGATTTTTGTTTTCTTCTTCTAAAAGACATAACATGGAATTTGAAAGCTGAAATTAAAAACTACAACTCACAATAAAGCTAAAAAACTAAAACTCAAAAAATTCCTGATTGTGCTCACCTGAGATGACTGAGAGAAGAAAAGTAAAAAAACTTGAGACCAAAGGATGCGCCCCAGGCATCACACTCAGGTGAGCACAACAAGGAAAATAAGTATTAGTGAATAACAAAATCAAACAATCCAACAAGGATAGTGTAACAAAATAAATTACTTGGTAATGGTTTAGTAATGAGAAGAGATATCGAAATTGTTTGCAAACATTTCCAAACATCAGTGGAGGCTGAGGCGGAGGCATAAAAATGGTTTTGAAATTTAGATTTCCAATCATTAATATCTTGATAATCAGACAGGCGATCAGCTTGTAAAAGTTTTGAGGTTCCTGACTGACCTAAAGGTTTATAATTATGATTGCAGCATGGGCTAAATCTAGGATTTTGTTTAAAATCTGAGGCAAAAACACAGAACCCCTTGAATGCCCAATACCTGCGCACCCTGCTAGCTCAAAATGCCCTCATACTTTTGCCTGCCATAAAGGCAAAAATACACTTCAATGTCTTGCATTCTTGCAGAATTTCCACAACTTCTGTTTTCACAACAGGGGCCAGTTTATTTAACAACGGTCATAAGTTGAACTTTGTGGACATCCCGCGATCTGCATATTATTGTGGTAAAGTTTTTCTATCCCTCTGAACCATAATTTTAATATGGTGAGATATTTCACCTTCTCTGAAACCGTACAAAAATTGATTTATTGCACGTTTCAAACAATTTGCTTCCTCTCATGGTATATCTGCTGGTCCATGTTTTTTTCTCTTTTAATAGCGTGAGATGCAAAATATGATGATAAGTGCACCTAATAAAAATTAACCTATATTCAACAGTGCAATGTGCGTGTAGTTTTGCGGAGTCAGCCTAGCAAATTGCTGTCATTCATAAAGCCACAAAAGGTTGTGGTTTTATGCACAGCTGCCTCTGTTAATTTGCTTTTGGATTAACCCATTGCTTATTGGAACCGGGTGATCCCTATGTAAACCCTATGGCAATCAGAGAATTCGGGAGTCAGCAGGTTCATACTGCTTCATGGCCTTTTAACGCTGTGCTCCAGTGCTTATACGGTAAGAGGGAACCTGATTGTTCAAAACTCACTCCTGCAATAATTACTTTGTGGTGATTGCATACACTATTTATTGGAGTCCTACTTTCAACCATGGACCCAACACTATACCTAACTATAACACTAACCCTAAACCGAACCCAACACTATACCTATCTCTAACACTAACCTTAAACCGAATCCAATAAGCCACTTCAGAGATACTTATCTGCGCATTGGCAGCTAAAGGTCATTTCTACAAAACTGTAAAACCCACTGAGAAGACTGGTAGATACATTTTCATGAAAGTTATGTATTATGACTCATTTATGCAGCAGAGGTTCCTTAAATGATAAACGGGTGGAAGTATTATTTTTAAAGACGGTAATAATAATAGTTCTGCTTTTATATAGAGCTTTAAAGGTAATACAAAGTTTTGGTATAGGGTCGTGAATTTGGTTCAAATGAACATATTGAAAGCATATACATCCTACAATATTCAGTGATCGTTGTCACGGTCAAAATCGAGTCTAAAGTTATGAAATTGTAAATAATATACTCTTTATTTTGTATAGCTCCCTCTCAAGGTCAAGATAATAATTAAGCTATAAAACCATGTTTCTTGACTGAAATCGGCCGATAAGCTATTCCCATTCAGAAAATATATATCACAACTACATATTCTGAGATTTTTATGGTCGCAACTACCATTGTACGGCCATAGGCGCTATTTTAAATTTATCAAAATTTACCAGGAGCACAGGTAAATTTTATATTCAACTTTTCTAGAAAGCAGAAGAGTTTGAGGGGCATAATTTTCTTGTGTTTATGATACATCCACAGGGACATCAAAATTGTAGAGAATCACTATCCACCCAATTTTCAAAATTTCCCAAAACTTTGTATTACCTTTAATACATCTATGATGTCCCCAAGTGCTTTACAGATATACTATTATCCCGGTCATTGCATTCAATACTTGCCAGCACACACTGTGCACACAATCTCCACTCCCTGGGGAGCATTCCATCCAGGGGTTACTTGACGCTCAAAAACTGTTTGACCAACAATGACGGTAGCATCCTACCAGGGACCCATTTAACACCTGGATGGAAAGTAGCAAGTGCAGGTTAATATCTTTCCAAAGGATATTAGTGTCGTGTCGAGATTTGAACCCTCAACCTTCGCATCTCCAGTCAAGCACATTAAACCACCCGACCACGACACTCTTACTATAACCTCAAGGCATTCATGAAGCACCTCCATCACTTTGGTTTAAAACTATTCTAAAATGCATAAAGTTGGCCTTTTCCATGTTTAAAGAATCTGTGAATATTTAGGGTTCATTTGTACAAGTGCAACCTCCAAAGTGGCTTATACTTGTGACAACTTAAAGGGAAAGTCCACCCTGAACTTAAATTGTTTTTAATAAAAGCAGAACAGTGA
The DNA here is from genome assembly GCA_003118195.1 of Hemicentrotus pulcherrimus. Classification (NCBI taxonomy): domain Eukaryota; kingdom Metazoa; phylum Echinodermata; class Echinoidea; order Camarodonta; family Strongylocentrotidae; genus Hemicentrotus; species Hemicentrotus pulcherrimus. Next base: position 11,655 of record BEXV01002570.1, read on the forward strand.
GAGAAACATATCAGAGAAGGTTTGACGAAAATCTGACAAAGGATACAAAAGTTATGAATTTCTAAAGTTTTAATTTTGTGACGTCACTTGCGAGCTGCTCTTCCATATGTTGTGTACTGTAATTTCCGTAAATTGCCCCCTTTTCATGGTTCTTGATGAAGGAATGGATCTATTTCATAGAGGCGTGTATAAAAGCATGTGTCTGATAATATATCAAATGCAGAGGTAAAATAATCATTATTTTTCTGAGAAAATGGCAATTTATGGAATTTACAGTACACAAAGTATAGGAGAGCAGCTCTCATGTGACGTTACAAAATTAAAACTTTAAAAATTCATAACTTTTGTATCCTTTGTCGGATTTTCGTCAAACCTTCACTGATATGTTCCTCTCACTGTTCTGCTTTTATTAAAAACAACTTAAGTTCAGGGTGGACTTTCCCTTTAAAGCCCAGAGCAATTGTCTGCTGGGGCAAATGTCCGAGAGAACTTACACGGCTTCAATGACTACTCCAACGCCAGCTGGAGCTATAGCTTCTGTCACAGCGAGGGCTATTTGTTTGGTCAGTCTTTCCTGAACTGCAGGTGAAATAAAGAGCAGTTGAAAAATGGGGCAATGATTAGAAACAGATTTGAAATAAATCAAATTTCCCAATGAACATTTCTGTCAGCTTTTACAGTCATGCAAAGAATGCAAAAGACAATTAATTGTAATCAGCATTAAGCATCATCATTATAATTTATTAAAGTCTCCATTTTCCCTCTTAAGCAGGGATTACTGACTTTCGAGACATGATGACACTCCCTCCCTATGTCTCAAAGCATCCTCCTCATTTACACAGACATTCCTGCTTTTGTTCTTCACCATGTGTTCCAAATTGTTCTATGAATTATTTGTTACCTTTCTCAAAACTCAACCTTCTTTTTAAAACATACCCAATATGGTCCACGTTACCAAGTGTAAGAGGTTTACCTTGTAATCTCCTGCTGTATATTTCAACAAGTCTAAAAAAGAAAATCAAGAAGAAGAAAAAAATTAGAATGATTAGAATGAATTCTAGAACATTCTTATAATCCACATTGCCAATATTTACTATGTGTACTGTACATTGTGCTCAAGATATGCATACTGTTGTTAAAAGATCATAATAATAAAAACAACAAATACAAAAAATACAGGCCTGGTCAAAACTCAATAAAAGCTTCATATTTTTCTTTCACCAGTTGTTTTGACCAACAACAAAGTTTAATAAGGCATTGAAACAGAAATTTAGATAAAAATTATGTACATGCACATTGTGCAAAGCTGTGGAATAAAGTAATACAGAACAACTCGTCTGCTCAAGGCCATAAGGGTGTAAACTCTGTGTTGAAGTATAAGAGTAAACACACTTCTGGCTCCAAATAGAAGGAGTTTTTTTCTTACCTTGCAACCTTGCTGAGGCCTAGTACTCTCTTATTTGGAAGATAACCAACAGATACCTATAGATGGAGAGAGAAAGAGAAAGAGAAAGAAAGAGAGAAAGAGAGAGAGAGAGAGAGGGAAAGAGAAAGAGAGAAAGAGAGAGAGAGAGAAAGAGAGAGAGAGAGAGACAAAGAGGGAGATAGGGGAGAGAAATTAAAAGAGAGAGAGAGAAAGAGAGAGATCATATTTATACTTTTAACAGTCGCATATGAAACATGGATATCCAGATTATCATTATTATTATTATTATTGCTCATGAGAGGAACACCTTGGACTTGAAACAAAATTATGTTTCCATGGGAATATGTTGTGGCCATCACTTAGGTATACATCATACCAAAAAAAAAAATAATAGTAGAGTTTTGTAGAGCACTCATGTCTGGCAATTATGTCACTCCTGGTGCACGGCTGCTATTACAGTGCTCAAACATTTTAAGAAATTGAGTACTTCCGGGCACCAACTTACCTCCCTGGTTGGAGTGTGGCAAATGTAGATTAACGTCTTGCCAAAGGACATAAGAGCTGCAACAGGGATTTTAACCCAGTACTTTAAGGTTATCAGTGCAGAGACTTATCCGCTAGACCCCAACACCTCTTAAAGAAATAGAATGGAAATGGTGTATGCCCCCAATGTATTCCCCCCCCCCTTCTCTGCTGTGGGTCTGTACAGCATTACCTGTACAATCTGCCCCCTCCCCCACCCTCTGAAAAAAAATGATTAAACCTTCAAAGTATAACCTGTATAATATCTGGATGCGCCACTGGCTATGAAAGAATAAAACATGCAATTAGAAACTACGATAGGTGAAAGAAAAGGGGCAAAACCTCATCTGTTTTAACCACTTTTGCCACTTCATTGTCAAACGAAATAGTGTACCAGCAGAAATTCTTTGGATTGAGATTGGTAGTTAGGCGGTGTTCGTGAGAAGAGCGAAATTAAATAAAAATGATACTGCACTCAAGAGCCTTTTTCTTGTTCAAGATGTACCATGCATCACTAGTGTGCTATGCTGAATTGCACTTGTAAATTAATGTATTATGAATTAACTCCAATACAGTTCTAAATTAATTTTTAGTCTAATCAAGGACATTTATGGTATATCAAGTATTCATCATTCCATAAAGTGTAATGAATAAAAACCTTGATTAAACAATGCTGAGGGTTATAAAATGTAATGAGCCGTCACACAATGTAGACATTGAATTTCAAGAGGAAAATCGACACAAGATAAACTACTTCCAATAAACTAACAGGGCTTAAATTAATCCAAGGCCACCAAGGCCATGGCTGTGGATGCCCTTTTGATTGGCCTCAATGCCCCTCTCATTGGCCTTGGAGATTTTGTGTGCCCTTTCCAATTCTTCCTATTTGTGCTGTAATATAGGAATGTGCCCTACAGAAAAGTGGCCTTGCCCTAAAAATATTGAAATTTAAGGCCTGAACTAATGAATTAATAATTAGTTGTTTTTTTGCCTGGTAACTACATGCGTAAACATACAAGAAAGAGAGACCAATGTGTTTCTGTGACACAATCTACATGTATAAAAGTAGCCAAATTTCAATATTTTACCAAATTTCCGAAATTGTTGTACAGTGTGTATCTAGCTTTATGAAATAATATAAAACCAAATTCATTCATGCAGATCCGAAGGAGCCACATTTAGAAGAGAGCCATACCACATACAAAGTTTTGGCCAATCTTCTCTATAATTTAGAGCTAACCAAGATGAAGAAAAAAAGATAATCTATTGTAACATATCAATAAATGAAGCTTGTTTAAAAATATCATATTTTCATTTTGCAATAAAAACTCATATTCAAGTGTCTATCTCCAAGCTCTCTTTCTTCCTTTCTTCTATTTATAATGTATATTATGTATGTGTGTATTCAGGCATACCCATTACAAGCTTTGCTTTAATATCGGGATTCACGCCTTATTCCTTGTAATTATATTAATTATATTTATGTTCCTACGTATAAATTGTATTGTTTGAACAGATGTCTAATATGTTGTCAAATTGAATGGAAGAAAATATATGTTCATTTGAATTGAATTGAAATGAATTGAAATGAATTGATTTAAATTCAATTTAATTTAAAGAAAAAAAGAAGAAAAAAAATACTGACACACATTTGCCAGCAACATTATTATTTTTTTTTTTTTAATTGTTGATGCAGTATCAATGCATTTTCATAGGCTGTACATGTACTTCAAAATCATGCCACATAGAACACCTTCAAGGTGGGCTTTAACAGAGACGGTAGAAATAGAGGGTAGAAATAAGACTACCCTGTAGTGCACACATTCAAATCCAGATTGTTTGCACTCCTAAAGTGGGCAAAGATATTAAATTCAGGAGGCTGGTCAATAAAAGTTATTAGAAAAGGTCAAAATTAAAAGCAATCTGTGAAGGCGAGTGCCAAGAGTGCATGAATCTCCATGATTTTGACGTTCGTTTGCCAGGCGGAAGCGAATGTATTCCTGGGAAATTTAATCTCGACAGTGTGCCCAGACATCCGTTGGTGGACGGTAAATGAAAGCTAACATCGCAAAAAAGGAATGTTTGCTCTTAATAACTGAGCAAAAATCGATAATAAAAACTTCAGGAGTGCAGCTTCATTATATGCATAATACCGGCAAGGGGCATTGCAAGATTGGACAGGGGGGAGGGGGTGCTACTGTCTCAATTAGACATTTTCTGTGTGCAAATATTGTCAGCATACCATAAAGGCTGAAGAGCCACACCCACCCCCCCCC
>BEXV01002570.1:40476-57367 GCA_003118195.1 Hemicentrotus pulcherrimus
ACCATCCATATAAAAGCAAAACACGCAACCGTGTAAGGAAGGAAAGAAGGATCAGAAAAGTCTATCTGGCATAGTCCTATTACTTTTTGAAACCTGATTATGTCGAATGATTCATCGGAAATAGCAACAAACAATAGCATAGTGCCAACGGCGATAAATGTTGCTAAAAAGACAGACGCGACCGCTTTCTTTCGGGTGACGAGATTGTCATATAAGAAAGGTCGGGTGACCTGAATGTAACGATCAACATTCAACAAGAAAATACTGAATGCACTGACAGGTGGAGCACAGGTTCCTAGAAATCCCGTCACTTTGCAGAAAACAGCCCCGGAATTGCTAGAGACCCATCCATTAAAACGGAAAAAGATTATACTGCTAAACAACATAATAGCGGTCATCACGTCAGCAAGAGAGAGGGCGATGTAGAGGACTCGAGTCGCTTCGCCCATGTTTTCTTCTGGTATTTGAGGGATGACGACGAGGTTGAGGATGTTACCGATGATGCCGATGACGGCCACAACTGTTATCATGACAGACCCGACTATCTCGGCTATGAATTTTCCTATATCGGTATCAGCTTCGGTGTGATTGCCAGGGGTTGTCGTCCATGCATCCATATTTCTACGATCTCGATCCTGCAACCTAAACACAATACAAATCAACTCAACAGGCCATTACATAGCAATAAAGCTGTCTCATTTTTAACTACCAAATTTTAGGGGTGGTGCATCTAGCTGTGCATCTAGCTTTTGGAAAGAAAGTGCCCCCGGCCGGTCTCGCTTCGACTACGCCACTACTTATAACTAACGTTGTTCCACGTAATGGTGACCCGCTTTTTTCTTTGAAGAGCAAAATGACACTCGAAAAACAACGAGGAAATAAGTAGCAAAGATATCTGTGAGCAGACCAGAAAATAATTTCCAAGATGAATTTTTAAGAATTTATGTAATTATTTATCGTTCTTTTATTGTTTTTTAAAGTTTATCAAATAGAATGAGATAATCTCTACTTCCATGGCTTTGGTTTTTTTAAAAAAACATTACTTGTTTTGTGTCATACCCATTTTTTAAACAACTAATTTCGACACATGGACAAAATGAATCGAGGTCTTAATTTCATTTTCTTACTTCGTCTCCCTCTTCTTTTCTCCTTTTTCATTTCCTTCTTCTTTTTCTAACCCTTTTCCCACTTTGGAAAAGGAGGCAATTCAATTAAAATTAAAAAAAACAAAGAGAATTTGTATCCAACCGGCTCTTACCTTGTAAAGAAATTCCAATGTTGTTACATACGTCGTTACAGAGAGGAAACATACATCCAGCCTGAGGATATACGAATAGAATCTAGTTGCGACCAAATAGCTTAATCAAACGTAGGTATATCCTGCGATTATCAACTATATAAGTCGATGTTACACTCTCGAACAGCATTTAATGAAACACGGAGTAAAAAATGATAGTCGATACTGAAATTGATGGAGTGACTTAAATTGTGAGATAGATAAAATCTGATAACACCCGAATTATTCAGACCAAAACACTCTACTTGTCACTGCGACGATCAGCTAATTTATGATTGATGTTGTAAACACCCTCCCCTAGCTAAGTGGAAAGCATTGTACATGTTGCGAATTGATTAAGGTTAAAAGCAGTATCATATAAAATGTGCAAGCCCATTTTTTATGAAGAGATTGTAAAAGAGTGGATCAGGGAGTTGTAATGACGGCGCAATAAAGTATAGTCTCGGGCAACCAATCAAAACTCCACATCAAAAATTAATGGCATTTTTCTGGAGCAATCTGTCAAAAATTGATGGTTTCTGCTCCACGCATAATAACTATTGACCTATGTATACTCTGCGAATACCCATTTTGTTCTGGGAATAGTGGTATGGAATTTGGAAGGTTATGATTTATTTAAAAATGGTATAATAGATGAAGAGGCGAATGAGGAGGTGGATGAGGAATATAAAAAGGGGGTTACATCCTACCCCTCCCCCTTTCCGATGATTTTGAGATTTCCAGTATGTTAACCCTTTGTCGTGCTGTGTCATACCAATAGTAATTTTGCGTGATAACAAGCAATTTAAGACCTGTGGTTTTCAGTTAAAGGAAACAATTATGTAAGCAATTAATTTTCTCGGCGTGTGGAGTGCTTAATGGTCAAAACTCAGAGCGGCGACCGACCGATTTGTAGCCTGCTCGGTCGCCGCTGGAATTAAAGCATCGTTCAACGATTTTTGGAGAAGTCGAGCATGCTTTGGGTCAGTCAGGAACTCCATGACTTTTACAAGCCGATCGCCTGTCTAATTATCAAGATATTTATGAATGGAAATCGAAACCGAATTTTGCGTTAGCCAAACGGTTTTCATAACACTACAGTCTATTGGGGAAAACGAGTGTGGTAAAACCGGTCAATCAAAGCTTTTACTTTTTTGAGGCACTTCTTGATCACTTTGAAGCTTGATTTTTTTAAAGGGATTTAAACATTGGTAGCACGTCGGGCCGTGCATCTCAGGTTTATCATTGTTAAAAGATGTCTTCAACGTCAAAACTATGAAAGGTGTGCAAGACAAATTCACTTTTAATAGGTAGATATTTTTATTTATATACCAACAGGTTGCCGGATAACAATACACAATAGGAAACATTCACTAGGCAGCCAGAAGCATGCATTAACACAAAAGAGATTGCCTCTGTATCATAAATGCAAATTCATGCACTACTGCATAATAATTGCCTGCCGGGTCTTAAACAAATAAATTTCTGTCTAGTCTGGAAAAAGAAATACTTTCATGACAGGTACACACAATGCGTTGACTTATTATCGCATGGGCTAATTGCATGCCTTCAAGGTTTGAAATACGTTAGTAGTCCTATCTGACTCTCACATGGTGCGTCAACGACCGTACCAGTCGCTGACGCAATCCTACGTCAGTAAAATGACATCTCGTGTACAACGGACATTATAAGAGTTCATATTACCTCATTCAATCTTAACTGAACTAGCATCCGTTGTTAAAGTCAGCTTCTATCAGGGTTTTTTGAATTATTATTTTATTGGGCAGAAAACACATGATATCAAAATACAGAATTGAAATAATTAATTAATAGCAATTAAATCACACAAAAAGTACATGAACACTGGGTGCACCCGGCTGTGCCTCCAGGCCTTGGTCAAAGTTAACCAAATAACTATAATCCGCAGACCGCCCTCACCTATATCCCAACCAGATGCAAACAGTGTAGCAGATTTATGTGACAAGGAAAATCTAGGAGAAACATGTACCACATTCAAATAATAAAAATACATCAAGACAAAGCCTACAAATTTGCTTAGGTGTTGAATCACACGCCGGAGACTCATGACCAGTACAAAAAGTGGCACAATATGATCATCAGGGAAAATGTTGTATCCGGAGTGTGATTCAACCCTAAAAAAAACTTAAAGACCTACAGTATACATGTATTTAACATAACAGCGATAATATTGCACAGATAAAATAAATGCATATATTCGTGAAATTGAAGGAAAATTGCATGAAAGTTGAAAGAACCAACTCAGTCGATCGAGGTTAAAATCACTAAATAGTGAATGCATACATGTAAAAACATAAGATGATGAAGGTCAGTCAATAATCTATTGACCAAGTGAATAGTTAATTATTTAGTTGAGGTGAAATCTATGGAAAATATGTATTAACAATTTATAAGTGAAAACTGTTGTGGCATGTTGGCAGGCCAGCTTAACATACATGTATAACTACAAAACATTCTTCTACTAATTATATTACGCTGCTAAGCTAAATATCTGAGATTTCATAATAAAAAGTAATAACTCAACTGAGATGGAACATTCAAATTTAATGGGGCCTTTATAATAGCATTTTACTTTACCACTGACATAATATATATAGATAAATACGATTAACTGGAATTAATACATAACTAAAACTCATATAAATTACATAAATATTCAAACCAATCATTGTCATATCAAATTAAAGGCGCATCGGCAAGATGGGATTTTAAGGGACTGCAGCATGTGAAAAAGACACAGTAAGGACTGCGTTCCTGACGTCAGAAGGTAGATTGTCCCACAGCCTGGGGAACTCATGTATATTGCACTGAAATGCAGTCCATCTTTGCGTGCAATATGAGATGCCTGAACCTCTGGTTTTCAAAATGACGTGGGTTCACTATAACGAGAAAGTTCACAACAGGGCATTCGATGTGTTTGAACAGACACGTATAGTAATTAATGAAGGCCATTGTTTCTCAACGTACTTGAGAGAATTCTAACTCAGCATTTCTGGACGTCTCATAGGGCATTATTTTGGCCTCGCCGTTGCTTCAAGGCCTTCAAGGCAAGACATGTTGCCCTGCGCTGTATTGACTCAAGTCTGTTGATCGATCCTACTTAATTTGTGCGGTGTCCAAACAGGAAGGCCGTACTCCAGAATTGGAAGGACCAGACTCTTGTACAAGCTGAACACAGCCACTGGTGAAAGACCCATGGCTAGGCTGGTTCAGCTAGTCCGAGTAACCGATTTGCTCGAGCGAAGACATACCTAACTTGGCTATCCCAAGACAACCGATTGTTTATGTGATGACACCCAATGACTTGGTTTCGGTAACCACCTCCAGTTGCATATCACAGTACTGCGTTTGGCACGGGTGCCTTTTCCAGGATGTTCTCGTGACTTTGGTTTTGGAGGTATTCAGACTTATTTTGTTTCTGTCACACCAGTCCGCAAGAGCATTGACATCATCTTGAAGCGCTAGCTGATCTATGGGGTCATGGCTAGGTCGCGAAATGTGTCATCTGAAAACAATGCACATCTCGATATCTGTGGTACCTGTGGTATCTGTGTCATCTGAAAACAATGCACATCTCGATAAAACAACCTCAGGGAGGTCATTAATGAATAGGTTAAACAGTCATGGTCCTAGCTAGACACTACTCCCTTATGTAATACCGAAGGTAGGTGTTGACCACTCAGAGTGTTGCAATCTGCCAGATAGAAATGCACGGATTCAGAACCAGATATCGCTTGAGATGTTATAGAGAGAAAGCTTCTGCAGAAGGACATCATGAGGCGCTTTATAGCGAAGTCGAAGAATTTCGCATCAATAGAAGGGGGTATATACGCTTGTTTAGGTCCTGGAGCCAGGAGTGGGTCAAAGTCGTTAGCTGCATATGGGTATGACACATGACCTGTGATAAACAAAATCATGTTGGAATGGAGTGAGGAGGCACTTTGATTACATGTGGTCGACAGATCGCTTTTGAAATCAGAGACTCCATATCAGCTTGATGACAATAATGTTAACGCGACCGGGCTACAATTTGAAACAATTTATTGATCTATCTCCAGCTTTAAACACTGGGACAATATTTTCAGATTACGACTGACCAGGGTTTGTGCTTGCAGACTACACTAGGAAATCGGGCAACACACATGGAGGAGGTTAGATTGACGGGAAGAATCCTCCAAAGCTATTGGTTATGTTACTAGGCTTATTAATGACTGCCCCACCTACGAGTAGAACTGGAGGAGATGTACTCTTCTTCCTAGATCTCACATACCCTTCCTGTTGTCCGGGAGAGCGGAGAGCTTGTTTTAATTCATACATCCAGTAGCTCGCATTAATTGCATTCTTTGTATCAATACGAACAGCTTTGAAATTTTTCCCAATCTCGTGGATCATTTGAACACTTTGCATGCTGAAATGAATTGTGCTTTTTGGTGATCAGCTTTTTATTTCCTTCGTAATCCAAGGTTTGGATTTTGTTGATTTACTAAGTTTCCGGGGAATAGCGTCAAGGGAGGCAGCATGTAAAATGTCAAGAAAACCTTCCCAACTGGCATTGATGTCATTGGCATAAAAAAAAAAAGATGCCAAGGAGCTAGCTTATGCAAGGAGGCGGTTAAAATGGTCAAAGTCAGCTGCCTTAATCAAAAGAAATTCACGTAGAGTATTCCTGCAAGCGTACGGTAATTTCGGTGATCTCAATTTGATGAATACAGAAAAATGGTCGCTACACACAGGGCTTGGCTCAGTAGAAACAGATTCCAATAAATCTGGACGATTTGAGTAAAGATGGTCAATAATAGAGACTATTGTAGGGTCACGAGAGATGGTCGCGTGCAGGAAGATACCTCCTGCAATGAATCTACCCCTTCCACTCCAGCCTAGACAGCAATCTGGTAGCATCATCATTACGATCAGAAGACATCGATGTTGAAGTCCCCTGTGAGTAAGATTCCCCTGTAACTCGATGAAACAGGCTGAATCTGGTCAATATTGTCCTGAAGGGCACTCGGGCATCATGTAACGCTTAATTTACACAAACCTCTGACATTTCAAAAGTTTGATCTATTCATGAAAAGATTCAGCGAGCAGTATCCTAGAAATTAGGGACTTTTAGATTTGCATCACATTTCCTTAAAAGGATGTCACATTTAGCAGTCCACGTTCTCGTCGTGCAAATCTAAAAGTCCCTATTATGAAATAGAGGTCTCTTAATCAACGCGGTTCACCCATCAACGTATTTGCTTTAATTACCACTGTTGTAGTCTATTGTCCCCGACGCTGCAGATGCGGCCAAGAGCGAAGAATCGCTAATCATCATTAATAATTCATGCAATTTGGAGCGGTTGACTTTTACTACTCGATAGGGACTTTTAGATTCGCACGAAGACAATGGGGATCGCTACGGTCGACGTCCTTTTAATGTACTGCCTTGAATGGACGTCACATGTATCAGTCCACGCAAATCTAAAAGTCCCTAATAAGGAACTGCGGCGTTTTTGAAACCGTGAGTGGTGAGGGGGAGAAGATGAATGATAATATAGGAATAATTTGATGATTTTATGCATTTAAATCCCATTAAAACAAACAAAAACCAAAAAAAAAAAATATATCAAACGGTAAAAAAAAAATTACTAGAAAGCGGACCGTATATTTCAAAAGTTTTGGGTCGGTCGCAAAGAGCAATGCAACATTTTTTAAATGTTGTTTACGCCTTAGTGTGATGGCAGCGGAGAAATGTAATCAGTTCGTTTATTACTTGATATACTCGTTGCACAACATGTATCATTTTGGTGATATACGACTGAATCAGTGACGTGTGCGGTCTTTGACGCACAATGAGACTTTATTTATTCATTTATTTCTTTCATTTTATAATCATTTATTTACCACTTGTGGGCCGGATGGAACAGCCCTATGTGAGAGTAATATCGAAGAAAATGTAAATGTATAATGAGCATTGGAAATATTGGTTTATGACATTGCGTCAACGGCATGTGGACCAATTGTCTCTATAAAGACTTAGAGGGCTTGTCTAACACAGGTCTATGGCGCTGGTTATAATGCAAGTAAAATGATCGACGCTTCGTTTGCAAGCAACGCGCGGGCATAACAAAGAAATCTGTGAACACACAATTATGTTGAGGAAATTTGGAATTCATTGGTTATCGTCGTCGAAACAGTATTTTGCGGAATGTTTTCTTGAAATCACTTCGAGTTATTAAGTAAACAAAGATATTGACGGTGCAATTACCCGCTGCCATGGACTCCACAGTTCTGAAAACAATGCCGTTAAGCCGCTCCTCCGATGCTGACGCATAAGTCATTGCAAAAGTAAACGGTAGCCATGCAAGCAGATAGCAACCGGTGATGATCAGTGGAGTACGGAGTGTGCGAAGGTTTTGCATTATAGATCCCCCATTCCGCTAAGCGCGTACTTTCTTACGGCCTGCTCGAACCGGATTCCGAACGTTCGGCGGAGGTGAAACTTGGTCTTTCAGACCTTCTTCGATTGCTCCCATTTGAACTTCAGTTATGTCCTGGATAGGCCCAAGGTCGACTGTCACAGTAGAACAGACAGATTGAACTTCATCGTTGCGTGTTGAAAATCGAGCCACGACAATCTGCTGTGCTGAAATCTGCAGAAAATGGCGCCTTGCTATGCGTACAATGTCAGCATACATGACCAAAAGTAGAATTGCCACCATCCATATAAAAGCAAAACACGCAACCGTGTAAGGCAAAAAAGAAGGATCAGAAAAGTCTACCTGGCATACTCCTATTACTTCTTGAAACCTGATTATGTCGAATGATTCTTCTGAAATAGCAACACACAGCAGCACAAAGCCAACAACGAAAAATGTTGCTAAAAAGACAGACGCGACCGCTTTCTTTTGGGTGACGAGATTGTCATATAAGAAAGGGCGAGTGATCTGAAGGTAACGATCAACATTCAACAAGAAAATACTGAATGCACTCACAGGTGGAGCACAGGTTCCTAGAAATCCTGTCACTTTGCAGAAAACAGCCCCGGAATCGCTAGAGACCCACCCATTAAAATGGAAAAAGATTATACAGCTAAGCAACATAATAGCGGTCATGAGGTCAGCAAGAGAGAGGATAATGTAGAAGACTCGGGTCGCTCCGCCCATGGTTTCTTACGGTATTTTAGGGATGACGACGAGGTTGAGGATGTTACCGATGACGCCGATGACGGCCACGACTATTAACATGACGTACTCGACTATCCTGGCAATGAATTGTCCTATATCGGGATCAGCCTCGGTGTGATTGCCAGGGGTTGTCATCCATGCATCCATCTCCCCACGATCTCGCTCCTGCAACCTAAACACAATACAAAATTAATCAACCCACAGACCATTAAATAATAATCAAAATTGACTCATGTTCCCCTGCCAAATTTAAGGAATGGTCGAGTATATATCTGCGGAGCGCCAGCATTTATGGGAAAGCAAGTGCCGCGGTCTCACTTTGGCTACGCCCCAACAAACGTCGGTCCACGTAAGGGAGACCCGCTCGAGTTTTCAAATCAACGATAAGTCAAAGCTGTAGTCGAACTGTCGAAGAGCAGACACTCGAAAAACAACAAGGAAATAAGCCAAGATTTTCCAAGATGAATTACGTATGTTTTAAGAATGTATGTAATTATTAATCGTTCTTATTGTTTTTACAGTTTATATAAAAAAAAACATTTGATAATCTCCACCTAGATGGCCCTTAGTTAAAATGTTCTGTGTCATACCCGTTTCTGCGCAAAAAATATTACAAAACATATCGACATATCTTGTTCTTTCTTCATTTTTTGTATATCGTCTCCTTCTTCTTTTCTCATTCTCATTCTTCTTCTTCTTCTTCTTTTTCTTTTTCTTTCTCTTCTTTCTCTTTCTTTTTCTTACTCTTTCCCAAATTAGGAAAAGAAAGCAATAAAATTTAAATTTAAAAACAAAGGGAATTTGTATCTGAGCGGCTCTAAAGCTTACCTTGCAAAGAGCTATCAATGTTGTTACATAGATCGTTGCAGAGGAAACAAACATCCAGACTGACGTTCCAGAAGATGATATTCGAATAAAATCTAGTTGCTAGCATATACATGTAGACTACACTCTCCAACAGCATTTAATGGCGCATGGAGTGGACATGATAGTCGATATATATATATATATACCTGAATAAAAATCGTTTAATCTTGATGGAGTGACTTTATACGAGAGACAGATAATGCAGTGCGAGAAATGAAAGGGATTGGAGAAATATGAATAACACCCGAATAATTTGGACGAAGACACTCTACTGTCAAGGCGACAGGCAACTAAACTATGATTGAGTTGTAAACACTCTCCATTAGCTAAGTGAAAAATATTGTAGGGGCCTACCTGTTTCCTAGCAATTATGAATCAGCGGTCTCTTAATTAACGCGGTCCACCCATCAACGTATTTCGTTTACCATTGTTATAGACTATTGTTCCCCAATGCTGATGCAGCCAAGGGCAAAGAAACGCTAATCCTCATTAATAATTCATGCAATTTATAGCAATTGATTTTTACTACTCAATAAGAAACTGCGGCGTTTTGGGATTGATTTCTTCTTCTTTTTTTTTCTTTTTTTTTTGTTTTTTTGTTTTTTTTTTGGGGGGGGCAGGTCTCGAACAAGTTGTAACAATACTGAAGAAAAAAATTCTCATTTTCCAACAGGCAAAGATGTGACCATAAAAAGACGCTTTATTTTGTTGGTACCCGATACACTCTCAACTGCTCAAGAATTGTCAGCGACGAATTGCCTATGTAGGACAATTCCAGAGTAGAGAGTGGCTATATATTTCTGAAACAAACAATTCTTCACAACATTTATCATGTTGGTGATATACGTTTGCTTCAGTGACGTGTGCGGTCTTTGATGCCCTATGCCGTGATTTAATTATTTATTTATTTCATTTATTTCATTTTATTCATTTCTAAATTTCTAAAAAAAAATTAAAACCACTTGTGGGATGTTACACCCTTATAATTAAATCATCAACAATTCATTGCATTTCCCCCTGGTCCCCAACAAGAAAAATTCCTCCGTAGGGCCACACAGAGGATTTTTTTTCTGTTAGGGATCGGGGCAAAATACACTGAATTATTGATGATTTATCACATTGCAATGTCTTTGTCTTTGTATTTGTGGGGGCGGCCCCGTACCCTAGCCCCCGATGCGTACAGTCATGATTCAGTGGCTAATCAATGGCCTCGTTACTGTGAGGCCCCAGGATCAAAACCGTGTCGATGTGCTGTATTAGTGCCCTTTTGTAAGGAACTAATCCTCATTACTGGCAGTTATGACTTAAGGACGTACATGTAGGTCTCCTAGTTGATTAGCATAGTAGCACGCACATGCTTTAGCAGTCACACAAAACAAACACTAACAAATTATTATTCAATAGAATCTGAGAACGTATACTATTATCTAGATATATTAGGAATGATTAATTGTCAAAATCATCCCATAAATTGTGGTAAAAATATTTATTCCACCATTATGACCAACAGTGGATGCCCAGGTCGAAAAAACAGTTAGATACCAGTTGAAACCAACTGGTACTGGTGCCAGTTGATTCCAGTTAGTTAATGGGAATCAATATGGATATTGGAAAGATGGAATCAACTGGTAACCAGTTGATTCCAGTTGGACCAGTTGTGGCCTACTAAATGAGCAGTCGTTTACAAAACACATTATAACATGATCCAGTCGGTCTAATTCCCAGTTTGGCTAATGCACATTTCGTCTACCATCCAAAAAGTATAATAATCATTTGATGATTATTATCATTTATGAATAAATGATTATTAGATCATATGGATAGTACACACAAACTGGGAATTGTACCGACTAGAAATTAGACTAGATGAGCGATAGACTAACTGGGTAGTAGACTTATTGGAGATAAAACCAAATAAGCCTTAGTGTTCATTAGAAGAAGAAAAAAAAATACGTGGACGAAATGAATATTAGACCATGTAGAAAGTAAACGGGCTGAGGTGTAGACCATGATTATGAGAATAAACAAGTCGGGTAAGTGGGTGAATATAAAGCGGCAATAACCCATCTCATAAACATGTAATCAGTTATTAAATTTCGATAGACTTTGTTAATTTGTTTTCCATTTCCCAAAACACTCTGCATGCCGAGACCATTAATAGCTTTTTACAAAGTGTTATCCTGACCATTTAATGAAAGCCTCAAGTCTTAAATTGTTTGTTATCACGCAATATTATAAGTGGTATGACACAGCACGACATGTATCAAAATACTGGAAATTTCAAAATGCTCAGAAAGGGGAGGGAGAAGGGGTGTAGCCCCCTAATCCCTCCTCCTCCACCGCCTCATTCGCCTCCACATGTATCGTACCATTATATCATGCATCATGCCATAATGACATGCCATATCATGCAATTATGAAATATATTATACCCTTACCTACCATATGACCATGACAAAATGAAAATCTAGCTTAATCGTTCTCGACAATTATTTTGCGTGGTGCAAAAACAATCAAAAGTTGACAGATTGCGCCAGAAAAAAATGCCATTAATTTTCGATGTGGAGTTATCATGGATGCCCGGAACTATACTTCATTGTGACGTTATTACTGCTCCTTGGTCCACCTTAGCTTTTACAATCTCTTCATAAAAAATGGGAGTGCCAGAAATTTATTTTATGATAAGTAAGTACAATACTTTCCACTAAGCTAGGGGAAGGTGTTAACAACATCAGTCATTAGATTGTCGCAATGACAAGTAGAGTGTTTTCGTCTGAATTATTCGGGGTTTTTCAGATTTGATCTATCTCACGATTAAAATCACTCTTTCAAGATGCAACGATTTTTGTTTCAATATCGACTATCATTTTTACTCCATGCGCGATTAAATGCTGTTGGAGGGTATATTATAAGATAAGCTAAATATAGCTGATCACCGCAGTCTATACCTACGTTTGATTAAGCTATTCATTCGCAACTAGATTTTATTCGAAAATCATCTTCTAGAACGTCAGTCTGGATGTCTGTTTTCTCCACGACGACGTTTATATAACAGTGACAGTTCTTTAGAAGGTAAGCTTTAGGGCCGGTTAGATACAATTCTCTTTGTTTTTTAATTTTAATTTTCTTGCTTCCTTTTTCTAGGTGGGAAAAGGGTTAGAAAAAGACGAAGAAAATGAAGAAGGAGATGAACACGAAGAACAAAAAGAACAAGAATAAAAAAAAAAGCATAAGAAAGGATGAGGGAGACGTTAAGAAAAGGAAGAAAGAACAAGATTAATTTTGTCGATATGTTGAAATAAGTTGTTGTAAAAAATGTTTTGCGCGGAAACGGGTATGACACAAAACACTTTTTTTTAAACCAAGGCCATAGAGGTAGACATTATCAAATTTGTTTGATTGTAAAAACTGTTTAAAAAAATTAAAATGATACATATATTCTTAAAACATACTTAATTCATCTAGGAAAATTATCTTCTTCTACCCACAAAAAAAATCTTGGCTATTTATGTACTTGTGGTTTTTCAAGTTTTTTTTTTTTTGCTCTTCGACCGGGCCTTCATAACGTGGGGCAACCTTAGTTATAAGTAGGGGCGTAACCGAAACTAGACCGGGGCACTTGCTTTCCCACATATTGAATGCTGGTGCTCGACAGCTAGAGATAACTTAATTGCTATTTAATGGCCTGTGGGTTGATTTGCATTGTGTTTAGGTTGCAGGATCGAGATCGTGGAAACATGGATGCATGGATGACAACCCCTGGCAATCACACCGAAGCTGATCCCGATATAGGACAATTCATAGCCGAGATAGTCGGGTCCGTCATGATAACAGTTGTGGCCGTCATCGGCATCATCGGTAACATCCTCAACCTCGTCGTCATCCCTCAAATACCAGAAGAAAACATGGGCGAAGCGACCCGAGTCCTCTGCATCGCCCTCTCTCTTGCTGACCTCATGACCGCTATTATGTTGCTTAGCAGTATAATCTTTTTCCGTTTTAATGGGTGGGTCTCTAGCGATTCCGGGGCTGTTTTCTGCACAGTGACAGGATTTCTAGGAACCTGTGCTCCACCTGTAAGTGCATTCAGTATTTTCTTGTTGAATGTTGATCGTTACCTTCAGGTCACCCGACCTTTCGTATATGACAATCTCGTCACTCAAAAGAAAGCGGTCGCGTCTGTCTTTTTAGCAACATTTTTCGTTGTTGGCTTTGTGCTGCTGTGTGTTGCTCAATCCGAAAAATCATTCGACATAATCAGGTTTCACGAAGTAATAGGAGTATGCCAGATAGACTTTTCTGATCCGTCTTTTCTGCCTTACACGGTTGTGTGTTTTGTTTTTATATGGATGATGGCAATTCTACTTTTGGCCATGTATGCTGACATTGTACGCATAGCAAGGCGCCATTTTCTGCAGATTTCAGCACAGCAGATTGTCGTGGCTCGATTTTCAACATTCAACGATGAAGTTCAATCTGTCCGTTCTACTGTCGACCTTGGGCCTACCCAGGACATAACTGAAGTTCAAATGGAAGCAATCGAAGAAGGTCCGAAAGACCAAGTACCACCTCCGCCGAACGTTCGGAATCCGGTTCGAGCAGGCCGTAAGAAAGTACGCGCTAAGCGGAATGGGGGATCTATAAAGCAAAACCTTCGCACACTCCTTACTCCACTGATCGTCACCGGTTGCTATCTGCTCGCATGGCTACCGTTTACTATTGCAATGACTTATGCGTCAGCATCTGGGGAGCGGCTCAACGGCATTGTTTACAAAGCTGTAGAGTGCATGGCAGCGAGCAATTGCACCGTCAATATTTTTCTTTACTTAATAACTCGAAGTGATTTCAAGAAAACATTCCGCAAAATACTATTTCGACGACGATAACCCATAAATTTCAAATTCCATCAAGATAACTAGGTGTTCCACAGATTTGTATTTTTATGCCTGCGTTGCTCGCACACGTACGAAGCGTCACTGTGACATGCTTTGCCCTCTTTCACAGTGGCCCATTGCAATTTTCATTTTGATCACGACTTGTATGCAAACAAAACTTGTGATAATTATGGCATGCACTCCCGCCTCCCGGCCTATGTTAGGGATTTTTTAAATCCATGACTTTTCATGAAGAACTTTAAAGCAGTCTATAAATATAATATCAACTCCTTCACATTTTATTCGTTTTTATGCCAAGAAATGTCATTAAATTCCATTTTGATCAAAAAATATATTTTCTTAATGCCTATCTCGATCACATATGACGGATATAACACGTTTTTTTACGCACTCACTTATACATAAGTGTATAGGTCTACTATTCAATTATCATTCAGAGAAATTTAAATTTTGTGTCTGTCATTTAGATCAGTGGAGAGTTTCGGAGGGTTAACATCACAATTTCTGACCGTATTGCCCATTTGTCTTAAAGATTCCATGCTTTTCATGATTTTGAAAGATTCGTAACTTTCTTATTTGCCGTCCGACTTTTCTCAAACTTTTACAGAATTGTGTCTCTAATTTTTCTGCTTCTATTGATACCAATTTAATATTAGGAATGACTACCCCTTTAAGTGCTTCGTTACAAATTACATCATTAACCTGTTGCGAATAAAAAAATTTGTATGCATTAAATTTAATTACATTACGAAAATAACCTATTTACACACACAGTACACGTCTGATCATCATTGTTTGGTTTTTGCTACCAAGCTTAGGCTACTATTCACCGTCTCAATGACGCATGCTTCAGTGTTTTAAGTTAATGGCTTAATATAACGATTGCTTTCATACTATATAGCTACTGCGTCAATACTTTCGTGTACGCTTTTACTAGATGTGAAAACCCTTTGCAAAATTATGTGTCAATGCCTGACGATAGCTAACCTAACATCCATTTTAATGTCATGAATTACTAGAGGAAGGGACTGGGCACAAGTTGATATAAAACAAGGAAGGCATTACTAATACAATGACTGTCCCCAAAACTTTTCATTATTTGCGTTTTTCACCGCTTAGATTTAATTACATTTTTGCACACAAAGCGTAATATCGGTTACGCTAAATTCTCTGCACTAATAGTTTGTGAAGGAATCTAGCCCATGTGACAATGATACACATATTGCTCCGGTTGTCTCATTCTCACCAACACAAACGGAGCTAGTTCGCCGTCACTACCAAACTAGAATGTTCCACTATGTTGCAGGGTGTATATGCCATATTGGGTTTGATGTGTGAACCGGGTGTGCGGAAATGGTGTGTTGGGGAGGGGAAGTGAGAGTGTTCATGTGGGTGGTAATTGTATGTGTGTCAACAATTAAAGACTAATACATGACAGATGGCTAATCATAAATCTACAATGACGAGTAAACTGTGTACACCACAGTCCACAGCTAAATGTGCCTTGACTGGATATAGCAGACGGCAATCAGCGGATCAGACGACACTTGATATAGGGATTTTGTATGTGAGATATATAAAATACAAGAACCTTTTCGATATCTTTAAACTATATCATTGGTATCTGATAATTAAACAGTTAGTAAAATAAGCCTACCAAACTACAAAATACAATGAAATACTTGACTGAAAGTAGGGGAGTTTGATGTGGTGCACAATTGCACCCCTCTGTTAATAATCGAATGACGATAGGGGGCGTTGTCAAATGAGACTAAACGGAGCTATATGCGCACTGTGTGCACTTTTCATTTTGAACCCATACTGCATCAGTCTCGCATCAGTCGATGACGTAATCTTACGTCAGGCAACCGCAGACGTTGAGTTATTGGTGAGACTATATTTAAATACGCAGGAATAGATTGCTAAATTGCCTATAAGTCGAAAATAAAACCGACTCTGTTTTAGCAAAGTCGTACGGCTGGTAAGTCACCATGATTTGCGGCCGGTATGGGCCAAGTTTCTGTGACGGCCCGCAAAATGGAAAAATAATATTACAATTTCAAAAAATAGTCCATCTTTTAGGGCTTAAATTACTATCATGACAAGTACATCTAAACAGTGAGAGTGATTTTTTTTTTTCAGTAATCATTAAACAGACTTGCCTTTACCTTGCACTTTTCTGCACATAGCGTTTTTACATTCTCAAACAAATATCTCCTATTCTTGATTAGGTAACATTTTGACATGAAATTTCTATCTCTAATATACCTTAACATGGCAAATAATTTGACCAAACTTTACACATTCGTCAATGAAACAAAACCGCCAAATCTTCATAATCAGATATTCTTGCGTGGCATTTGAGATTTTGCTTTGCGGACAGATAAAAGACAGATAAATTTTGAATTCAAGCTCCATAATTGGCGATAATAATGCCTAATTTGTCCACATCAATGACTTAATTTCTATGGTGTGATATATCTGATCACATGTCACATTATCTCATTATCTGGGTATTGAGCAATCTTGACCAAGATAAGACTAGCTTTGGATGGTTTCTACTCTCAAGGATCACAATCATGGTCTTTATCCATAAGCAGATATAGAGGGGGGTCGGGGGGGGTTGCAACCCCCCCCCCCCCCCC
>BEXV01002571.1:24657-37653 GCA_003118195.1 Hemicentrotus pulcherrimus
GGGGGGGGGGGGGGGGGGGGGGGGGGGGGCGACGCGCTATTTGAACAGTTTTGGAACAGTTCATTATATGATATATAGGCAAATGTACACATGGTGATTATTAGGGGATTTGCACATCTGTAATTAACCTCATTTCACTGCCCACTCGCAGCAGAATTATTTGGAAATGTTGCTAAATGTGGAGCGGGTATTAAAATGTCCTAGCATCACTGATGATAATTTATACCTCAGTCTCCTGTGTGGAGTGTCTAGCCGTTTGTCAATGAGTTCTATGGCGCCTATTAAATGACCAATATAAGATATGTACTTCTTAAACTTTGGAACCAGTCCACCCCTGCTTACCGATGTAGGGATAACTATCCTCTTTATTTTGGTCGTTATATAGAGGAACTAAAGTTCTCTCATGTTACGGCTTTGTCAAAGTTTTATTTGGTATCTTTTAAAACCTGCATGTTTCCGTTTACAACGACGGCCATTTGAAATGATTATTTATTCATAAATGTGCCGGTCACCGGAATATGGGGCGAAGCCAAAAGTAAAATATTCCAAAACGCATTGTAGTTTTTAACAATAAATTCTTCATTTGTTTTGAGGATGGATTGTGTTTATCTAAAATGCATTTTGCAACATTTTGCATTTGACTAAAGCAGGGCTCCCACTTAGCCGAGTTGGGGCCTCGAGTTGTGGCGAGCTGGAGCAAGCTTATGGCTAGCCGTTTTACCATTAAAACATACATATTGATATCAAGAATTCAATTCTCGATTATCACGAAATCGAATTTTTGATATCACGAATTCAATTCCATTGCTTTACAACGTAAAATTATTTCTTGATATCAAGAAATATGTTTTAATGATAAAACAGCTAGCCATAAGCTTGCGCCAGCTCGCCACAACTCGAGGCTCCAACTTGGCTAAGTGGGAGCCCTGCTTTAGCCCAATATTCAGTTGTACTACATTCCATGATTACATAATCACTACGAATGGGGCATCATTTTAAAGGGGAATGAACAGGATTTTAAATGATACCAAAGTCTGATGATACAATAACAAGAGAGATATCGACGCACAAACTTAAGTTGCAGAACTATTTTTAGGGGTTTAATTTTAAAAAAACTTCGTGACAGAATATCAAAAAGAAGTTTGAGATATTGGTGATTAAATAGAAATATTATGAAATCAATTGCAGAGTTCTTTTAATCATGCAAGTATTACATTCTCTTTTATTCTTTAGACTACGGATATAGGAGGTTCCATGTATGTCCATACATTTGGGGCTTACTTCGGACTCGCTGTATCCCTGGTGGTAACTCGCCAGGCTGGACGGGAGAGCCCTAAAGAAGGATCGGTCTATCACAGTGATCTCTTCGCCATGATCGGTACGTTTCTCATGCCATCTGGGCAGCGTCTCACGAAACCGTCATAAGTACAAGTTCACCGACATCCCATTGAATTGCATGTATTAAGTTTAACACGCGTTTCAATGGGATATCGGTGGACTTGTACTTCTGACGGTTTCATGAAACGCTGCCCTGTTGCCGATAGGATGCAAACGTCATTGAAGATTACTCAACATTGTGAGCTTCTGTGAAACGGCAGTTGCCTGCAATGCTTCCCAGGGAGTGGAGATTGTGCATGGCAACAGTTTGCCTGCAAGCCTGAATCCGATAACTGGGGTAGTGAAGCTGAAAGCGATTTAGATATCATCAATGTATTAGCGGCTAGCGCTTTATACCGAGAATACTATTATTATAAATATCTATCATTATTATTGTACTTTATTTCTATAATTATCATTCTTATTATCATCTTTTTTTATTATTAACATTATTATTGTTTTTTTATTATTATATTATTATCATTATCAGTAATATTGTTATCATTTGCAACGTCCTGACGGACCTACAGCTTTAAATACCTCTCGACGGACATGGTAATGAGAATTGATGCATGCCTTACCATATTACGGCACTTCGACTTGGATTCGAACCTGGGACCTTTTTGGCTACGAGGCTATCGTTTAGCCATCATCCATCTTCACATATACCCCATACATAATTCTGATGATCTCTTTTAAGAGATGGAGGAAGCGAAAATGTGATTTACAAATAATTATTTGTTGAACCCTCTAATTTTACATTAATGTGAATTTTGAGTATATATACCGTTTCCTTATCAATCGAATCGTTTACCTCCTCTTACGCCTACTTGTCACCATCATCATCATCATCATTGCACCATCATTGCACCATCACCATTATCATCGCCATCATAATCCCTATCATAATCCCTATCACCATCATCTCCACCATCACCATCATCCTAATCATCCCACCCATTTCATCATCATCATTATCATATCACTATTACCATCATCAACATCCCCATCACTATAACAATCACCACCATCACCACCACCACCCTTCTCCTCCTCATCCTCGTCCTTCCTTTTCCTCCTCCTTCCTTTTCCTCCTTCTTCCCCTACCTCCTTTTTCTTCCTCCTCCTTTTTCTTCCTCCTCCTCCTTCCTCTTCCTCCTTCCTCTTCCTTCTCTTCCTTCTTCCTCCTCCTTCTCCTTTCCCCCTTTTCTCCTCCTCTTCATCACCATTATCACCATAGGAACCCTTTTCCTGTGGATCTTCTGGCCAAGCTTCAACAGCGCCCTCGGTGACGATGACCAGCGTCACCGCGCCGTTCTCAACACATACTTTTCCCTTGCTGCATGCTGTGTCGCCACCTTCGCTACCTCCAGCCTGCTCAGCAAGAAAGGGAAATTCGACATGGTATTTAATTTTTGTTTCTTTGTTGTTCCTTTCAATTTAATTCCGATTTCAATTCCACCTTTCCTGGGTGCTGCTTCACGACTTTTGCCATCCCCTGCCTTCTCGGGAAGAAAGAAAGTTTGACGCGGCGGTAATCAAGATAGTCAATTTCCAGTTCATTCCGATCTCAACCCAATTAAAATAGATACTAGTCCTGAACAAGTCGTTAAGTTTCTTAATTTCTTTTAAAATCACATACTTACCAGTAGCGTGAGCAGTCAGCCCAACCCCTCCAAAAATATTCCTCAAGAACCGCTTCTAAATCTATCATAAATTGATCACCTTTTCTATTCCTAATTTTTAATGATTACCTTTTTTTATTTTTAGAAAGGCCTACAATTTATCACGGATGGCACCCGAAAGGGAATGTCATTCATCATACTTTAAAAAAGGAGGACCACATTGGCTTCATACATGTATATACACGGGCGACCTGTATGAAATCGCGGAATGAAAGTTATTAAAGAAAATGGGAAACTTGACAGCTTCATTTTTTCATTCCAGGTCCATGTCCAGAATGCTACTCTGGCTGGAGGAGTTGCCGTGGGAACAGCAGCCAACCTGATGATCCAACCATGGGGTGCCATCCTGATCGGAGTAGTTGCTGGAGTCCTCTCTACCTTCGGTTACAAAGTCATCCAGGTAAACTATGATGAAAGAGATTTTTATTTCATATCGATTCACTCAAAATACATCATCTTTCGTTAGTAACAATACAGCAATGGTCGATGTTGAAACTGTGGATCCATAGACCTTGAGCTACGAAATGCTCTTGTATCAAGTTGGGGTTGTTATTTTATATCTAATCAATCCATATATGATCATCCATTTCTACTGACAAGAAAGCAGTGGCTGTAGATGTTAATGGGGTTCTTCTTCCTCAGGTTTACTCGGATAAACAAATCATCAAGGGGAATGTTTCACAAAGATTAAGATTGCCTTTGAGTTGGACTTAACCTATGGCAGGCTGTTCATGCCACTGTCTTCTTTCATTTTACTTCAAAAATGAATTATCACAAAATGTACATTTTGTAGATTTGTGACCATGATGTGTACGTCCCTTGAGAGACCAATGTCTGTAAATGGTGAAAGCAAACAGTGGCATGAACATTATTATATACTCCATATAACCAAGTATACAATCATCAATCTGTTATAGACAACAGTGCCTACAACATCTTCTAAAGTCTAATTTCAGTAGATCATAGGGCTTCGGGTTACAATTTTACCCCTTTACTATGACCGAGACTAATTCAACACCCCCCTTTTCCCTTGCAGCCCTTCCTCTGCGAGAAAATTGGTCTCCATGATACGTGTGGTGTGCACAACCTCCACGGAATGCCAGGTATCCTGGGAGGACTGGCAGGAGTTGTGGCTTCTGCCCTGGCTTCAGAGTCCATCTATGGTGACAGGTAAGGTCATAGCGTTTTGAGAGAGAGAGAGTTGTGACACGTGCCTCTATGAATACACGAACCTGGTCAAGGTCAAAGGAAAATCCAACCTTGATAGACAACTATTCTCTAAAAAAAGCAGAAAAATCAGAGAAGCAGACTGGCGAAAATTCGAATGAAATCTGATACATAATAAAAAAGAATAAAGCGTAATTACTTTTTGAAACTTGAAGTCACTATAGGTAAGGGCACTTTAAATTGGGTGAATAGGTAATGTCACTGTGATGTAATGCACGCAAAGAATCCTATTATATTTCTATACACACAAAACGACTTAATGATCTTGTTTTCTTCGAAATGTACAATGGTCTTTTCTTCTTAGAGGGGCTGTAATAGTATGCTATCATTACACGAAAAACGGGAGGGTTGTCTTTCATTACAATCAAAGACCGGATTGCCAATTTTCAGATTTGCATAGATTTAGTGATCACATCTTTGTCCCTTCTTATAATGCTCGTCCGATTTATTTCAAACTTTTACATCCCTTTTCTTCTTTCATACAAATTAGATTGCTTTCCAGTAGGTTCCTGTTTCATTTTATAATGGTGAACTTACTTTGTAAACTATGTTCTTTATTGTGCAAACAATTGTTGTATGAAATGAAATAAAATCGAACAATCAATCAAAAATCATTTCAAGTTTATTACACAGGTTGGGTTGCCCTTTAGATAGGAAGCTCTGAACAGTTTCTTCCCAAGTATAATATCAATGGGTGGGAACTATTTGGAGCTCTGTGAAATAATTGACTAAGCAGAAAAAACTTCCTCTGTCGCAAATATCTCATATCAACAATTATATGTGTGGTACTATGGTGTGAATGACAGGATGTCGTGTGGTGTCAATATGACAGGAAGTTGAAGTGGCGTATTCAGGGGTAAGGGGTGAAAGGGGATGCAGGAAGCGGGATTCTCCTCAATATCAGAGGATTGGGAGACGTCGTAGTTTACATGGAGGCGAGAACTCCCTCATCTCTTGCCCATTTAATAATTTAAAATGTGTAATGCTTCACATATACTGTCATGAGTCTGTTACATAATCTGTTAAAATTATTGTAAATCATATTGTTTTCAAGTTTATAGTGTATTCCTGTATGTTTAATAATATATTGTTAATAATTTCAATTTTAACTATCTAAAGTACAGTAAACATATTGCTATTAAACCATGGCGTCATCAGATTCAGTGTTTAGTCTTTCGCGCTATATCAACTAGTTCTCTAATTCTTAGAACAGCTAATTAAGACATCAAGGAAACTATTTAACGCAGAAAAGAAAGCTATGATTCATTTATCAATAACATTTACCCCATCTTGTGTTACTTTCAATATTCAATCTGTTTTCGAGGATTGTTTTGAAGATCCTCCCCATAATCATGTTATTTCATCTTTCTTTGCTTTCAGTCTCCCATCCGTCTTCGGAGATCGTTTTGAAGATCCAACCACTGGTACAACCCCCACTGAGGTCCGTAGTGCCGGTACACAGGCCCTGATGCAACTAGCTGCCCTTGTCATGACCCTCGCCATAGCAATCGTCTCGGGATTGTTCACAGGTTCGCTATCTGTACACTAATTAGTACACAATGGGCCGTATGCATAAAAAGTAGCAATTGCTTGCAAGCAATTGCTTCAAGCACAAGCAATTAATTGTCAAGCAAAAGATCAAGCTCAAGCAATTGCTTAAATCCGTATGCATAACATTTTGCTTGTGCTCAAACCTTTTGCTTGCCTCCAGCAAGCAATTGCTTACGATCTCAACAATAGCGACGTCACGCCGGTGCGAACATCATTCATGGTAGAAAAAAGGCGGGTTTTGCATACTAGTAGTGTATTCAAATGTCATGCGTGTGGGGTAGCCTTTCCTGACATGGCAGTATAACACCGTTGTCAGACATCCTCCCCGTTTTTCATCATGTTCAGGTGTGAACCTGTGAGCTAACCACTCAACGTTCTCTTTGTCGAAAACGGAATAGTTTCCGATAGGTCTCGGGAGCAATTTCTTCTCGATTTATTCTACTCCTATACAACTTTGGTCTTTCTCTAACAAGCATAAACATGATGCTTAACCTCGAACGTCCCGATTAAGCAAGAGCTCAAGCTGCTATGATGGAGCTTGAAAAAACGTAAGCAATTGCTTATAAGAACAAGCAAAAGGTTCGTTTTATGCATACGTTTTTAAGCAATTGGTTGATCTTTAAGCAATTGCTTGCGAACATCAAGCAATTGCTTGTGCTTGCTAGCAAAAGCATTTGCTTGCAAGCCATTGCATATGTTTATGCATACGGATTCAAGTAAAAGGCTAGCACAAGCAATTGCTACTTTTTATGCATACGGCCCATTGAACCACTTTTCCCTCTTTAAATTGGCAACACTGATAAATAATTTCTACTATTTGTCATGATCCTCGCCATAGCAATCGTCTCTGGATTGTTCAAAGGTTTTTCAGCTTAAAAAAAAAAACCTTCAAGAAGATTTATTTTTAAGAAATTGCTTGCGGGCAACAAGCATTTGCTTGTGCTTGATATCAAAAGCATTTGCTTGTTCTTGCTAGCAAAAAGAATTGCTTGTGCTTGCTAGCAAAAGCATTTGCTTGTGCTTGCTAGCAAAAGCATTTGCTTGTGCTTGCAAGCAAAGGCAAATGCTTGAGACAAGATGAGCTCTGATTGTCTGTTTGCAAATTAGTTCATACTGGGGGTCCGGAGCTCAAGTGGGAAAACAAAATTACGCACCCCGGCAGGAGTACACTAGATTTAAACAAACATAAGTATTTTGTTGCATTAGAAGTGCACACAGAATAATATATTATTCTTTGACAATATAAATCAAGTTTCCTTAAATTTTATCACAAAAAGTACATTGTTACGTGATCATTAGTTATTTTATGACTCATGTTTGCTATTGTTTTATTTTTTTCTTCTTCGATCTTATTCTGTTTGTGCTTTCATCAATACAGGACTTATTCTGCGCTGTGTCCCTGGCCTTGATGCTCTGAACGATGAGAAACTGCTTGAGGATGAATATTTCTGGGAGGTCAGTGTAAATATGCACTATTCAATGTTTATTCATGATAGAATATTTAAAGTCTTATGAATATCCATGGTCTAGTATATTTGGCTGAATATCCATGGTCTAGTATATTCGGCTGAATATCCATGGGTCTAGTATATTCGGCTGAAAATGAATGATTTGATATTTAACGAATGGCTACTTTTATTCCGTTTAAAATTAAACGCTAATGAATAATCCATTTGGTGTGTGTGCTCGAAAAAATCATAAAATTGATGTCACAAACCTCATAGAAAAAATAAAAGTAATTTATCAGAATCATGAAAAACAACAGCACAATGCAACTTCTCAGATGCATTTTGATTAATTGATTGCTGCACTCATAAGAGAAAGGATGGTATGAATAAAATCATTGGTGATATAAAACAATACTTTCTGTTTAGCATGTATTCTTATATGTAAATTTTTGTTGACGTGTTGTTTTGCTAATAGGGAGCATATATTTCTTGAAAATCGAATTGAAGAAATGAAAATGGATTGAGCTACGTGCAGCTTAATTCCAGGAAAGCAAAGGATTGTGAAAAGTCCGCGGTTGTGCGAGAGCATACCATATTCTTCTTACTTTTTATACTGCAAAGAACTCATTAAACATCAAAAGCAAGCCAGCCAGGTTCTCGAATGAGTTAGCAAAATGAATAATAACAAAATCATAACATAGTCTTCAGAGAGCTAGCAGAATATAAATTTAGAATATCATAAAATATTAATTCGTTTTGTTGAGTATTACTTACTTGGATATTTTTTTGTAGGTACTCACCCGTGATGATTATAAAGACAATTGAATTACAAAATCATTGGATGAAATCAAAATCAAGCTAGTTTCTACTCCAATTCTAGTGTTATATATTAATATTGCTTCGCGACTTTTCCGGAAATGAAAAATATCTCTGTTTTATTTAAGATAGTTTTAATGTAAATATATTGAAAGTTTGTTCTCCATCTTTTCCTACTCTCTCGACCATAACACTTTCATTTAGTACATGCAGTGACGCCCTCCTTCCCGTATCTTATGTTATTTGTGAAATTCTGTACCAAACAAACTAACAGTTACTAGTATCCCTATTCATTGTCAAATTAATACACCCCTCTACCTAAATATATCCACAATGCCTTAACAGTGGGAAGCGACTAATGCACGACAAAAAAAGTGTGACTTCACGTTCATCGCAAAGAAAACTACAATGTTTCAAATGGTTAACATTGTCAGCTCTAAGCAGTGCTGGAAACATGTCTTAAAGCCCCACTGCACTACTTATAGCTACTTGCGCCCTCTATATAGCAAAAATTGCCTAGGCGGGGACCGATGGTTCCCCGTGGTCCCCCTTTTTCTCGTTTGAATTGATAGCTGATTTGATGAGATAACGATCTGGGCAAATTAGTGCAGATAAGCTTTCATTCAATCTTTGCAAAAAAAGTGTTGCATTTCATTGCCCATTTCTTTCCATGGATATTCATCATTTGAGGGATATCATTGGTGTACTTAATCATTGTTTTTATTATAATGATATTGGTTTGTTTTCTTCGTTAAACCTACTAGTTTATAATTATGTACACATTCTGCAATTGTTGTGATATGCAGCATATTTGAATATGTAGGTCATCTTTAATCAATTCACACTTTTTAAAAATGTGGGATTCGCAAAAATTCCAATTTTTATCTTTCCTGAAATTAAACATTGCAGTTTTCTTTATGTTATACATATCTCATTGTTTGATAGCGGATTCTGTATAGAGTAGAAGTAGGCCTTTAAGATATTTTATGAATTAAAGATCTACCTTATTATCTGGTTGGTTTTTATGATGAGAGAACACAAAAGGTTATAGTTAAAGGGAAAGTCCACAAGCAGAAAATCTGACAAACTAGTCAAAAAAAAAAAAAATTGAGCAAAATAGGATAAATGATAAGAAAGATATGAATTTTTAATGCCATGAAAAACTTTGCAAATCCCAAGACAAATTGGCAACTCACTCATTAGTCTGTGGTGTTATTGCCTCAATATCCACTTAATTGTTTTCTTGATATTGATACTACAAATTTCCAATTTTTCCCCCTGAAAATCTTATTTCTTCACACCAGCAAGTTATATTGATGGTAATATGTTTTTTTGTGGATGCACTAATACAGAGAATACTAATATACAAACCAATGATTATGAATATACAATATTCAGAAACTAGAATTTATTCTTCAAAGCTCATAAATATTTTGTAAAATTACATGCACGCAATATGAAACAAATCATATAACCTGCGCATAGGCATGGGTAAATCAAATAATGAGGCAATGCCGTCATAAACTGATCACCAAATCGGCAATTTAGTAGTGATTTTCTAAGTTCCTTAGTTTTTAAAACTTAACAAAAATATTATAACTTAGTTATCCAATTTTAATCAATTTATTTGGCTTTGTGTCTCCTGTATTTCTGCATCTATTAAAAGCCCATTGGAATGGACTTAGACTTTAAGCAATATCTGACTAAAAAAACCCAGAAAAGATATGAATTTGCTCTGTGCAGAAAATGTTATAAGCTCTAAATTTCTTACCCCTATTACTTTGTTTTAATCAGGGGGTTGTGTTATGATATATTTGCAATAATTATATTTAGGGTGGATGCATGGTTTAGAATTTTCTTAAGGGAAATACGATTCTTTAAATTACTTCTAAGTACAGGGCAATTTGGAAGGAGTCTCGCAAGATACCTCCATATATAGAGCTGCCGATTTGTACTTAATTGACCGCATCTTCAAAAATGAATTACTTTCTTATTTGTATTGGATTTTTGCTCTAAATTCAACTGACCTGTTTCTCACATTTATCTGCTTCCATTAAAACCATCTTAATATCAAGGTGCATAGACTTTCCCTTTAAATACCAATCCTTTACTAAATAGTAATGATTTTATTTACAACATTGTGCAAATTATCCACATAATACTGTATGTAATTGATGTGTAAGTAGAGAGACGTAAAATAGTTGACATTTTGATATGGGAAATAATAATTGTTATTGAAATGATGTTTTAATTGAAAATACCCCAAAATAAACGGTTTTTAAAATTACATTGATTTACTCGTGAATCATTTGACCATTTTATCAATAGATAAATTGCTGGTATGTGCCGCTTCTGGTAGATATCGCGTGTCCTGTTTCAAATGTTTTCATATGCTGAATGCCAACATTGGTCAGACATCTTAATCGTATTGGTTATCATTACGCAGGGAGAATTGCGTTTTTGGAGGGCAATAAATGTCCTCCGTTATTGCCACGAGTCACGCATTGGTAAACACACGCGACATTTTTGTCGCTATTCTGTCGTTTCCCCGCTTCGTAGACAAATTATTTTGCAACTTCTTGATACATTTCATTTAAACACCACTGCAATGAAATTATTTAGTTTTCGTATGGCGTTTTCTTTTTGACCTTCAGAAACGCCATTATCCCTAACTTGTAGTAAAAATTTCCAATTCATTATTATTCCAATAATATTTCTTACTTGAAAGTAACTTCTACAACACTTCGCAAACTTCCCTAGTGAGAAAAAAGCTAAATTTGGTCAAGCTATCATTCGGGCAGGGAAACATCTCCCAACTTATTTTTGTCGTTACTGTACCTCATTTGCCTCAAAAAATGCATTTTTTCTAGGAGGTCGAGGCTGATGATTCGAGTCATGAAACTACAGGATACCATATGGTACAGCAGAGGGCAAACTTGGTATGAAAACAAGACCAATGTCACTCCATTCTCAAAAACAAAATAATACAATTTACTGATACACTAAAAATGCGTGTGTATTCATCTCATTCACCAAAAAGCGCACTTTCACTATTTTGATACTCATCATACATGTATTATTTCTGCCAACTACTTGTATATGAAAGAATGAATGCATAATGTCATCTGACATACACTATCACTTGTGTCTATTTTCTGTTTGCTTTGTTTGCAAGAGAAATACTTTAAAAGCTGTGTTTGGTGCCGATGTATAGCGCAGACTTTCGATATTCATTCTACTTTAGCTTGGGATTATTTTTTCTACCTTAATGTAGTGTTTTACATATACACCATATGACCCAGTGACAGTTGCTTTTAAACCGAATCCTAAATACAACCAAAATCCTAACTTATACCCAAAACCTACAAAATACTTAAACCTAACCCTAACCCAAATCCTAAACCTCGGCCAGGCACTAAACCATTTTTACTATCCCCACCCTGCTTAACATAGAGACGGATTAAAGGCCAATACCAATGTAGATGGAGCATCTAGGGCATCGTTGTGTCAAATCATTTAATGAAGAATGGTTATTCGATTCGTTATGCCCTTTTCAAACAAGGACAATACTGGGTTGGTCAAATAGATTGTAAGAATAGAAATTCTTGTAAGAAAAGTAGGGATGAATTGATATAATTTGAAGTGATTAACAAAATACACCATCACTCCTGAAGTGCTGAAAATGAAACCAATTTTTAAATATGAGAAATTCTTGCCAGAAAAAAAATCACTGAATTCATATTTTTTTCCGTCTTGATCTATTGGATAGAAATTTAATACAACGAAATTGAAGGCGAAACAGAGGCTTTTCCCATTTTATTACACGCCTACTACTTTTGTAAACGACATTAAATCATATAAGCTATTTTCAGTTATGGCATGACTGTTATCATGTGAACCCAAAACACCAAGGATTAAATACCTACATTTCATGCTAATGTAGTCATGTTAGAAATACCATGTCTTGTAGTTCGTTCATCAAATGATGCATTTTACATAATGGGTAATAACGGGCTTTTTACTCAAATTTTGTTTCTTATAATCTTAGAACTGTTATTTATGAAAAACAACAACAAAAATCCCCCTTTTCGGCGTGTCTGGTTTGTGAATTCACATTTCTCTTTTTATTGTCCTACAACAATCATTTCTTTTCGCAGATTATTGAACAAATGATCACGATAATGACATTATGTTCGTAAATTAAAACAATGATTGTATTTGAATAGATGTTTACATTTTAATTATATTATGATTTTGATTTATGTTACGTAGTAATAGTTTTTTAATATTGTGCCACACATATATAAATTTGTTAAACAGTACCTTTGGAGACAACGTAAAATTAATTGCAACTGTGTGGTCAAGAGGTATGAGTTGCGATTCATTTCGAGTGATACTAATCGATCGGAACTTTTATATATGACGGGCCCAGGTCATGCAACTGGTATTGTGAATAAAACACTCTGGCAGCAATTTGATTTTTCCTTAGCATGGTACTGAAAATGAAACATTTTAACTCGTCAACACTCCTTCCCAAATTAATATTCCCCATATTTTGCTACTTTCATGTTCATTGCAGGCATTTTTATTTGATGTCAATCCCAGCTACATCGGGAAAAAAAGCTTTCACTGAATTACCAAATTATCATGATTTTAGTGCTAACCGCTCTGTTTTCAATATTCGTTTTCTTTATATATATGTATATAAAACTTTCCATAGAATGCTGTCAATTAAACTTCATTCCATCTTACCATGGACCCTACTACAGATGGACTAATAATGAGAGTCTTTCTTTGATCGCATCATGACCACCGCCACCTGATAATGTGTATGTTGATGAGGACATTCATTTGACGCGACAATGTTGATTATGTAATCACGCATCATCACA
>BEXV01002571.1:49949-60799 GCA_003118195.1 Hemicentrotus pulcherrimus
AGAGCTCCATAAATCAAGATTAATTTAAGTCCGGGCTTAGACCTAGCAAACGTTAGTACGTTTGCATGCATACCGCCCATTACATTTAAATAGACAGTGAGAAAAACATGCATTTCAAATCGTGTATTATTGGTGATGTATTAAAGTGGTATCCATAAAATGTGGTCAGGTCGCAAGGCTGTCTAATATTCCAGGTGCTAACAATAGTAGTAAGAAACCACAGTTAGTTTTGGGAGCAAAAGATTGATCGAAAGCTGTCTCTGGCTGCACGTCGATAGGCTGCGTTGGTGCGAGCAAATATGAACGCATCCTGAGAGGCCACCTATTAGATCTACCACTCCAATACATTGATAGAGGAATCGTAGGACTTCTTCAAAGACACTCCAGTGCTTTCGAAAGATAACTAAAGCGCAGACATATGTCGATATCACGAGAAATCCGAAGAAAACTAAAAAAGAGCACAGACAAATATCGACACTAAGCATTGTTGATTATTGTCAAGAGAAGATTACTGTGGATGAAGGCTGGAACATCGAAAAGGGATCGACCGATGCGACAAAACCATGTAGTCAATACAATTGTATGGCCTCTGTTAAAAATTCATTCCTTCCCATTCAGCAACTACATAGATGAGTTATGAAGCCTTGACTATCATCGGCTGCCTGGCTTATTTTCCTTAGCGTGGCAATTATCGTAAATAGCATGCGTTTTTTAAAGTCTCGGTCGACTGGCTGTTTTGACAGTCATTTGCTGACGATAATATAACTGTAATCATGGCACCGAGGCCGTGTTTGATGTAAGTAATGCCAACTCAAAGTAGGTCGTCGTGCCCTCGTGGTGATTAATAAAGAGGTTTATCAAATCCTTGCCGTAAGTAGTCAAGGCCTTACAACGATTTTGATTTTTAAACTACAGGTAACGTGAGTGTGTGTGTTTTGGGGATCGTTGGTGAAGGCATGTGATGTTTAATGTTCACTTTATCAAACAGAATATCACATCGATTAGAAGTATCCCAGTAAACAGCATATTATCAAATTCACACTTAAATGTACTTGTGGGTAACTTTAACAGGTTGCTGATTCACTCGATCTTCAGCACAAATTCTGCATCATTCCCTTTTTGTTTCCTCACAATAACAACATACGCCAGACAACGGTCACTGTCATTCAGTAAAACTTATGAAACATACAATAACACTCAAACGTTAATAGAGTGAACAATATTTGGTATATTATAATTATATGTTAATGATTTATTGTGATATATGTTTTCTCTAGTTACCAAACAAAACAAAACCCTCTGTGCAACAGCTGAGGTGTAATGACAGGTGATCCTTCAAATTGTTTTGTCATGTTATCACGTAAGTAATTATAAATTGTCATTATATTCTGTAAATGAAGCAACCAAAGCAAGACGAAAAAACAATATTTAAATACTTGTCACACTATTACCGACATAAGATTAAAACAACCTATATTTTGTGTTGTCATTCTAAATTTGTCTAAGCACACATTTTTCACTAGCCAAGGGTATGTACATGTAACCCTATGAACAGAAGGTCAACGAAAGTTCATTTTAGGTGAATATGAAATGAATATCAGAAACTAAAAAGTGTCTTGAACACACTTTGAAATTTAAGTGATACATTTAATAAATAATGATAGTGAATATCACTTTTTGGTTCGAACCCGACGACGAACAGTGATTGACATTATTTACAACCATTTTCTGAGATGGTATTCATAATATTATTTTCTAAGCGAATGAAAAAATTATGCGGAGAAATAATGAATTCTAACCGTCTATAGCACAGTTCTTTGCACTATTTTTCTCATCCCCCCCAAAAAAATAGACATGTATGTCCGCTTTTTGAAAAAAAATGTCTACGATTTGACTTTTATAATACAGTAAAGGGTAATCTTGGCCCTACCGACGACACGGTAGCAATTTTATATTCAATCATAAACAACTCCTTTAAAAAAAGTCAAAATGTAAAACAAAAGACACAGCAAGACACTCATTTTAGTCATCATATTAGTAAATGGGTTGCTAAAGCATGTGCTATGGAAAAGTATATTTATGTAAATAGATATCCTTTGCCATAGCACATGCAGGATATTAGCTATTGTGATCATGAGAGATAAAACACACGTGTCGCACACGTATGCGTAGTCCCATATACATCTTTCTGTGTACAGTGCTTGTAACTTTATGAAGACTGGGCCAAATTTCTTATCATTTTGATGATTCAAGAACCTTGCAGTACATCTATGCTAGATGATCAACCTTTTCTGATCGATTTCACAACGTTTCTTTCACAATGCAATCGCATAACCATAACTGGTCTATCTTTAATACAATGTTTCTAAGCACTTAACAAAAATACAAGTTAGTGTTAATCTACAAGCTACAACAATATTATACATGATTCATAATCATAATAAAAATTTACTGATTACAATCATGTCATAATAGTAATAAATATTACCATAGCGCTTTATAAATTGACAAACTCAATATGACAACATTACATATTAAACAATTTTTTTTAAAGTTTATCCTTAAAGGTTTCTAAAGTTTAGGACTCGCGTGTTTCATGGGGAAGTTTGTTACAAAGTTGGGGGCACAAACAGAACTGGCAAGATCGCAATATGTTTTCTGCTGTTTGTCGATATGCTAAATTGGTGCGAACAAAGAGGGTGATGCTCCAGTGTAGGGACGACATCTAGAGTGGTGTTTATATCTTTAAAGTAGGTGGCAATTTAAGTCCCCATAATTGTGGCAGAACCCATGTCATATATTATTGCTTTTTTCTGGAAATTTAAATCCTATCGAAACAGGTTTTTGCTGTCAAATGTTATGTATGACATGATATATGTCGCAGAAACGAGCTTCCGTAATTGCCCAAATCCACGGTTTATGATAGTTTATCATCATGTTTGCTATCAATATCAAATTCTCATTT
Source organism: Hemicentrotus pulcherrimus (assembly GCA_003118195.1). Classification (NCBI taxonomy): domain Eukaryota; kingdom Metazoa; phylum Echinodermata; class Echinoidea; order Camarodonta; family Strongylocentrotidae; genus Hemicentrotus; species Hemicentrotus pulcherrimus. The sequence goes on from BEXV01002571.1 coordinate 52,915, forward strand.
GACACGTTAATAAAAGTAATTGAGACTTTTCAATGAATGGACATCAAAAAGAGAATGAATATGTCAAAGTAATATTGCCATTACTCGTGAATGATCGGCTTAGAATCAAGTCAAATGAATATCACTCACGACGTTTTTCCCGTCTTCCAACACATCAATATTGACGTTGGCAGAGTTTGGTTATACCTGGGGGCAATTAAAGGGACTGATTGCAATTGCAAAGCACTCCTTAACACAAATTAGTGAAAATTTGAAATATGACCAAATTGGACAAAGTTTGAAAGTATGAAATTTTATATATCGTTCATAGAATGGAGCAATTCAGAATAACTTAAAAGTCATATTCTTTTACAGTGCGTCCCAGATAAAAACGAAACCAAGAACTACCGATGTTATATCATAACTTTGTCACAATTTTAACTAATAAATGGCACATAAAGTTTAGATCCTCCTCTTCCATTTGATGTATCTCGTATGATGCATATTGCACGCATGGGTGATTAAAAAAAAATTAGGGAAGGTTACCAAAAGTAATTGGGCGAACGGTATTTGAATTTCAAAGAAGAAATCACATTTCTAGAAAATTCATTTTCTGCCCTTTCATATGACAACTCAATCAGGAAAAATGAGCCAGGAATAATTAAGTTCTGTTTGTTTAAAGTAATGCTTGCATTTCCATGTTTTTATTAAACGAATTCGTTCTTTACTGGCTGCCTGCCGTAGCAACAAACACAGTTGACAACAGCTTGGATCCTCTTTTTTTATTTCGTTCAAAAGACTTAACTCCGTCTCGTTGACAAACAGCCATGCATGAAGTATTTCGTCTTCTTTGTGAATGGCTGATCGTGAACAAAACGGAGTTAAGTCTTTTGCATAAAATGAAAAAGGAGGATCAAACTTTACAAATCTTTAGCATTTATTCATTGTAATTGTGATTAGGTTATGATAAAACATCGATAATTCTCGGTTTCGTTTTTTCTGGGACGCACTGTATATATATTTGCTTCAAGTATCATTCGTTTTCGATAAAGACCTATTGATAGGTCAATTTTAACAGTTGTTTTCGAGAATCAAAATGAATATTTGAAGAATATGTTTTGTTTATATTAATCCTGGCAATGGGAACATAAAACAATGATATTTAATTCCGTACCAATGTCAACGCGTATAACAATTCGACTCCCCCCCCCCCTCCCCCGCCCCATTGGTCTCTAACCGCTTTACACTTAACACAACTTCCACTCGTCCATTTACCTATAATTTATGGTAATGTTGACACTTAGTGCTCCGTAAATCACGGGAATTAGTATGCTTTCATGAATACCTTCCATTACCTTTGAATGGACAATGACGCAGTGGTGTCAACCACTCCAAGCTGCCACTAATAATCGTGGGAAACCGCAGTTAGTTTTGGGAGCAAAAGATCGATCGAAAGCTTTTTCTGGCTGCACGTCGATAGACGGCATTGGTCCGAGCAAATATGAACGCATTGCTCCAGGAATTTACGAGTGTTAACATCGCCATAAGAACATCAGCAGTCTTTGAGAGAGGGGTACTTGTCGCAATCATGATGAACAATCGAACTATGGTGGGCACCCAGGACATCAAATTCACTACGCTGATGAACAAGACAGTCTTGACCCCTTTGAGTTCGACTCTGCGATGTCCCGCGTCGTTCTCACCAGCCCCACGAGGCACTGCTAAGGCCGCGATGGCTCGGGCTTGCCGAGTTGCAATGCCCATGGATATTAAGTTCAGCGTTATACCAGTACCCATGGGCACCATGGTTAGGGAATAGAGCGTGGTAATGGTTACTTTTTCCGATGAAGTAAAATTCACCCTCGATAGCGTTTCGTTCTGGCAGATGAAGCCGTGATTAGACAATTTAAAAATGGGAGATCCTGGTATATAACCTAAGATTACAAATACTAAAGGAAAGCATGTTGCTAAAGCGAGAAAACATAGGACAGAACGAATGTTCACGATTGATGGATATCGTAGCGGTTTGCTTATCGCGATATATCTGTCGATATTGAGACAAGATATTGTGATGGCAGATATTATAAATCCAAAGTAAAAAGTTGAGGACAGGAATCCAAAGACCCCCTGTGAACGACGGAAGTCACTTTCCACGATAAAAAGAATGTAGTAAGTGCATCCCGAAAGGCCACCTATGAGATCTACCACTCCAATACACTGATAGAGGAATCGTGGAACGTCTTCAAAGACACTCCAATGCTTTCGAAGGATTCCTAAAGAGCAGGCATTCGTTGATATCACGAGAAATCCGATGAAAAGAAAAGCAAAGCAAAGCACAATATCGACACTTAGCATTGTTGATGATTGTCACATAGCACGGGCTCGGTGTGAAAAAATATGGACTTAGTTTCACAGCAGACACATCGTTTTTGAGGCACAATAGTTTTAATGAAACTACATGGAGATTACTTTATTGTTTGTTCTACTACAGAGAGAGTACTATGAATCAAATAGTTCCTGCATATCGTCTGCACGTAGATGACATATAGAAAAAAATTCTTGAAAACCTCTTTTTGATAGTTCCCGTGACGTGTGCTTTGAAAACAACAGAACAATATATTATGTGCATCATGCAGATGGAGTCTGAAATATCATATTCTAACCGTTATATGGTCAAGAGACGATACGCGTGGATGAAAACTCGCGCATCAAAAAGGTATCGACAGATGGGACATAGACGTGTAGTCAATACAGTTTTGTGTCCGCTGTTAAAATTTATTTCCATCCGTTCAGCAACTACAAAAGATACAAAGATGAGTGATGAAGCCTTGGCTATTATCACCCGTCTAATTGGCTGGCTGTAGCGTAGCAATTAGTGTAAATAGAACACGCCTTTTAAAGTGTCATTCCAGTGACTGATGTGGCAGTTCTTCACTTACTATAATCAAATAATTCGTCAGTAATCATTTCACCGAGGCTATGTTTGATGTCTCTATGAAATATGTCGTTGAGGCCTAGTGCTAACCATCCAGAAGATTATCTAATCCTTGCTTTAGGTAGTCACAATGATACTTAAATATTGACTTATCATACCCTAGTGACATCACGGGACTGGCAGTAGGCCGAGCGATACATTTGATTATTCCCAAATCATGACAAAAATCGGTCGGTTTGGAGTAGGTCTGGCTGTGCAAATAAGCGTTCAATTAACAAGATCTAGACAAGAAAACGTAATACGTGATTGGTAATGATTTTTGTTTCGTTTTCATTTTTTTTCGATTTGGCACTAATTATGTTGTAATAAACTAAACTGTATTTTAAATGAATTTCTATACAGTATTGAACAAAATGTATTCTTCATTAGTTAAAAACATTTAAAGGCCTTTATGCCATTGGAAAACGCACGAACACATGCGCACACTCACTCTCTCTCTCACATACACAGACACACACATATATATTCAACGGCGTTTCATGTAAGTAAACAACAAAATTGCAGTCTTGTTAAGGGTACGGTTGCTTTAGTGAAGTTGGTCTCGGAAATTAGCAAACGAGTTACATCTAGCGACAATCGACAGAAGAATGCTCTTGGCTGCCCGACGATAAAGCGCATTCGTGAGAGCAAATACCAATGCGTTGCTCCAGAAATTCACTAGACTCAGCATTCCCATTAGAAAGTTGGGTAGCCGTGGTGAAAATTTCATGCCCATATCTAGGGCCAAATCAAAAAACCTTGCAATGGTCGGAATTAAAGATATTGCATGAATTGCGCTGATGAGCAAGATGGTTTTAATTCCCTTCATTATGTCTGGTTCTCTCCCGCGTTCCGCCTCCCCATTGTCGCCACCTCCACGTACTGCTGCCATGTCGGCAATAGCTCGAGCCTGACGAGTCGCTACAAACATCGATACCAAATTCAACACTATACCAGTTAAAATGGGTAGGACAGACCACGAATACATGGTAATAATTGTCACCATCTCTGAACGCGTCAGCTGGGGTGTTTCGTTGGAACTGCCATAGTACGCCGACATCTTGAACATCACGGAGCCCGGGATGAAACCCAAGATGCACATAGCTAGAGGAGTGCATGCCGCTACAACTAGGCATATCTTGGCAGAACGAACAGTTACAATTGACGGGTACCGAAGTGGTCTTTTGCGATGAAGCGGTCTATGTTCAGGCCAGATATCAACATACCAGATAATAGTAAACTGAAGTAAAACAATGTACTCAGAGTTCTGGAGTCACTATCGTTGATGAGCAGGATGTAATAGAGGCATCCAGATATACCCCCTATTAGATCTATCACCACAATACACCTGTAGAGGAACCGCGACACCTCTCCGAAGACGTCCCAATATTTTCGAATGATACTCATAGTGCAGAAATTTGTTGTCATTACAAGTAAGCCGATCAAACCAAATACGAAGCACAGCAAAATATCGATGGACTCCATCGTTAAGAACACGGGTAAAAGGTACAAATGATGCAAATAAAACGACGAAGTCGCTTTGCACGATTCGACGATAATGTTCACTTCTACCATGCATATCATAAAATGACAATGATTTCTATATTTCGAAAACCAAAACTATATATCTCGGAAGATATAGTGTTATTGTATTGTGTCACCACTGATCGAATCATTTACGTCTTCCTCCTCAGTTCTAAAGATTACAACTAAAAGGCAATTAAAAATGGTATGGTACTGTTGAGTACATTACTCTAATCAAGAGTGAAATGAAGGCAAACACGTGACAGGTTTCAAAGAAATGTGTTTTGAAGACTGTCATATAATCGTCAGCTTAAGCACGTAGCTCAGCGAGTTTAGATATCTATTACATACGTGGGTGCTGCCTTGAAAGAAGTTTGCATATTGCTAATAACACTTTTTTCATTAAGTCGATACATTTTCTGATGGCATACGACAGATAGGCTCTCATATCAGATGGACTAAAATGATTCAAATATAATTTTGAACAGTTGCGTGGCGTGGGTTCAGTCATGGTGGGAGGGGGGTGAGGGATTTCGTTCGTTAAACCTTCGAATTGGCATACGCACGCATATGCAGAATTTGCCAACAGTGGTCCAAAAAGTACCTATTCAAAAATCAGCCTTAACTCTTCAGGCTGGTTACCTCAAAGTTAAGTACAATTAGTCATTAAACAGGAATTGGAGTGGTCTGTTTTGTAGAATAATCCAGGTTGAGACCAACCCAGCAGTTTACAAGTTTAAGCAAGATGTTTTCTTTCACAAATATGGCAGAAACAAGTTTCTCTTTAAATTATGCAATGGAACAAGGGCATACAGAGTATTTCTTTGATGAGGGAAATATTTTTTGTCTTTACTGGCCTAATCCAGCTAGGAGTTTTTTTTTTTTGGAGTTTAAAGGGAACCTAGAGGAAATGGTTAATGCATTCACCACTCCTACTGTCACCTCATTGTACCATTATGAACACTCACCTATCGGAAGTAAAACTAACATCTAATTCCAATTGGTAAAAATACTCATTTCATGTATTCAATTTTCATTGTGGGTTTTTGTGATAACAACAAAATGTTATAGTTGACTCAATTAAAATTGTAGATAAACGCATGCGTCTCTTAAATCAGCAATTATGACAAAATCAGTGGGAAACCACAGATACAGAAAGATTCCTGTTTCACATACCTAAACATATCGAGACTTATTAACTTATCTGTATTTGTTAGAAAAAAAGTAAGATTATTACATCAAATGAGAATTAAAAAAATGCAAATTAAACTTTTTTTCAAATTCAGTATGATAGGCCTTAACGAGATAATAGCCTTTTTGATAACTGTCATATAACCTCAACACTAGATCGTTATTTAATGGATGATTTAAATATATACGACAAAGGAAAAGTTGTTTTTAAGGCTTAAAAAAATGAGATTACATAATTTATCTGGGAAAAAAATTATCTGCTCGCTTTGAAGGGTTCTATAAAACCCAAACATATATATTATACATTATAGCGAGATAGTTATAACTAAGTTTGCCAAGGTTACTTAAAGAGCAACTATATTAAATTGAAGAAGACGTATATGCCTATACGCCAATTTTAAATTAACTTCTTTTCTCTTTATTATTTTGTCTATAGATTAAACTACATACAATACTCGCAACTGTGTTCACGGTTAACACCTACATCGATTGAAAGGTCAATACCAAACGAAAGGAAGCTGTGAAGCTCAGTGACAACAATTGGAAGAGCAACACTGAAGGAAAGTGAAACACAGAAATTAACCAGTCAATATTTGAGCCACAGAAATAAGAAACAGCGCCACCTAATTATCATTTGGTGAATAATCCGAAGAACAGTTTAGCCAGGCGGATTTAATCTTTTAAGATCCGACAGCCTTAAAAACCCGACAACGACAACAAGTTATACGACGTCGGGCTATCGTTAAAAATACGACCTATAATTAACGACGTAGAAAGTGCAATAGAGATCTTTGTATGTCTGTATAGAAATCCAGCCATCTGATTGGTCGAAATTGGATTCGTGATTTTAGTCATGCCCGCCTACCGGTCAATTTTCTTGTAAACAATTCCCGCATTCACCGGTTTAAACGGGCCGCATATTAGTGAGATCCCCATTGGTTTACGTGCAAAAAAAATTGTATGCGAGCGCGGATACCATACATTTGTGGGGCGATTTGTTCGCTAATTTCAATTTTTTTTTTTTTGCTTAGATATCCCCATTGGTTTAAGTGTAAAAAAGTTTCTTTGTGTGAGCGCGGATACAAAATGCAGTGTAGTATGTGTGCGATTGCCAGATGATTGTAACATTCAGGCAACTTTCTAATAAAGATTTACAGACGGGGTATCTGATTTTCTGTGATGTTTTCACCAGTCTTTACTCAAGAAGACAAAAAGAATTCTTTGTAGATTTTTTTTTGTGAGAATTCGGTATATAAGAAGTAAAGACTGCTGAAATATTCGAGGTATATTTGTTTTGTAGGCTCTCGGGGACGTTACATCCTGCTATCACCCCTCGAAACGCCTCGGGGTGAGAGCAGGATGTAACATCCCCTTGAGCCTGCACAAACCAACTATCCCACTCATATCAGTAATTGTATCTATAATACATCAACATAAACAGACTCAGAATAGAACCCATAGAGACCAACATAGCCAGCAAGCATAAACAGGCCTAAACCATAGGAATAAAAAAGGTCCATACCAAGATAAACTAACAAGTTCATAGTCCAAGTGACAGTCGACTGATACGACAAGTTTACTGTTCCTTATGCATATGCATGAGCAGTTTGCATGTTTTCAGATGAAATACATTCGTCATGACCAGTCAAGCAAATGTGACAGTGCACATCAATTTTGTGACATGTTTTCCTAAATCAACCAATGTCAAATAGGTGTTATTTGGTCATGTAAAAAAAAAAAAAACAGACTCATGATCTAATAATAAAATATACATTGAATATGTTTCCAAACTTTCAATATATTTTAGCTAAGACCTTACTCTACAAATGAAACATCGTACATATTTTGATCCGAGAATGAATCGCGGTGAGAAATTCGAGACTACAAAATATGTCCTAATGGTTAATACTTGTATGTGTTGGATGAATGGATGGTGGGATTTTTTTCCCTTCTTTTTTTCTTGTGTTATTAAATGATCGGCCGCGCAGTGTAGAAAATCTCCGAATGAGCTTCTTACTTGGGCGTGTTAAATGAGTGGAGGGTGTGATTTTTTATAAAAGATCAAATCTCCGATTGAGTTTCTAAATGTGTTATGTCTGGAACAAAGCGACACATGAGATGACCTAATATGTCTCCGTAATGTTTATCCCCAAGTGATAATGGCAGCATTATTTGTTGTCTGTTTTGTTATTCCAGTAACATGAAAATGGCAAATTG
>BEXV01002572.1:50271-61657 GCA_003118195.1 Hemicentrotus pulcherrimus
TTTTACCATCTCTCCCAAATAGTGGAAATGTACATGTATAGTCAGATGTTCATGACTTGTATAGCTGCATATGTGTTCCATTTTAGATTGTATATAAAACTCCATTTTTTATGTAATTATCTTTTTTTTATATCTTCCAAGTGTCAAGTGTCCCAGGCCTGAGGTGCCATACAACATACAATACAACTTTTACCAGAACCCATTATTCTTGTTATTATTGAATAAAGAAACTACAGGTTTTTATATTGTTTAGTAAATACAAACCACTGCATTTCCATTTTAAATGGGAAGAGCACTTACAGGTAGCATTCCTGAATAACATATTCTGTTTGTAATAACCTTGGTGAGACACAGAAAGATAGAAATTGAAGGTAATAGACAGAGAGAGAAAGACAGACAGACAAGATAGAGAGAAAGGTAAGAAGAAAAAGAAGAGAGAGAGAAATTATGAATAGAGTGAATTTGAAGAAAACGGCGAGGGAGAGAGAGAGAGAGAGAGAGACAGTGCTTGAATAGCAAAGGAGAAAAAAAAATTAGTGACAATGACATCATACCCTCACTTTTGTTTGTGCATGTCGTCTCTCTACTTCCATTTCCACCACCCTTGTACCAGATTGGCGAGGGAGAAGTCAATCTCACGGTTTATCAGTACTGGGTAATATCACATCACAGGCAGTAAGGCAGGCTAGCTAGATCCACTTCCTTTCTGTTTTCCTGCATTTGCTTTACAACGTGGAATCTCGTCTTTTCTTACAATGTTTGGTGAGGTACACAAGTGAAATTGGATATTTGGTGGTGAGGCTCGGTTATGAAGCGCCTTTCTTGGAGAAGAAAGTGTTAGAGAAAAGCAGTCCATTTCAGTAACAATTTGAATTGATGATTTGATGAGGATCAAGCTGCACTGTACAATTGCTTCTCATCTGCCTTCTTGTTGTTTGTCATGACCCAACAGAATTATGACTGTACGTCTCGAGACTGGTGAGTGCATTGGAATTAATTTCTATCAAGGTCGAGAGATATTTGAGATATTCAGGTTATATTTCCTCACCCAATCTTCATCTACTCTCTGCGCTGGTTGAAATTATGGCACCATGACAAAAGGCCATACAAATTATACATTGCAGAGCTCCAAAAAGGTTTTATAATCTAATTATCCATAGATTATGTACTGGAAATAGATTTTCCTTTAAAATGGACTCTGCAGTTTTTATTTATATGCCCTTTTATCAAGGGATCAGCCTGGACTAGATTTTGCTGTTTGTAGAATCCAGTTACATTTACCAAATGTGTAGGTCATGCTGAAATACATGTACAATGTCATCTTGAAATTTTGGTAATAAATGAATTAAAGTGATATGATTTTTTTTGTTATCCTTAGTCATTCACCATATGTGTATATATTCTGTGAAACTGAATAACATCTTGAAGCAGTTGGGTAAAAACAACCACCACTAAAACCATGTATGTTTCAGTTTTTGTATTTTTTTGTGCTGTTAATGTTTACATGTATGTTACTGAATCTATTGTTCGTTAAATACGTGTAGGATTAGGAATACATGTACTAAATCTATTAGAACCATATCAGATATCCATCGTGTAAATGACTCTTAAAAAGAGTTTTAATCATGTACATGTACATTTGTACATGTATGTACCACATATAGAGAGATAATTATACACATTCATGTATACCTGTACCTGTACAATGTCCCAGTATGTTGCAATTATTGTTTTTGTTGTTCTTTTGTTTCTTCTCTGTACAAGTATTTGCTTTTGTTTTTGCCGATCTAGATACTTTCTAATAAATGATTGTAATTTTACTTTGAAATTCTACATACCGGTACTGAAAATGTATGTTTTTTTCATTCCATGATTCAAGGATTCTGCGCATGTACATGTATTTCCTGACTGATTTCCTGAACTCAAGAAAATGTTTAGTTCTTGGAAGACTTAAAGATATTCATCCAATGTACATGTGTACATGTATATATTTTATTCTTCCCGTGAAAGAATATTTCCTTTCAAGATGCATTTTCAACCATTCTGAAAAATATCTCACAATTTATATTAGGCATAATTGACATCCATTAATTTCACAAATAGTCTAATTATATAAACATTGTTTTTTCATTACAGTATGTACATGTGCAGTGTATATTAGCAATTTGTAGTACATGTACACTGTAGTATGTGGTATGTGCACAAGTGTATGTTTTGTATGGATGATTATTGTGTATTAATATGTATTTATTTATTCATATCCATTTATGAGAGTTATTTTTCATTCAGCTTCTGAGCTATTTTTTAAAGAACGACATAGAGCGTTAATAGCTCAAAATTCTTTTTTACCCCAGCTGAGTGACACTTTTTATTCAGTCGACATCTTTGGCAACATTGTTAACTCTCATTACAGTTTTGTTGGCCTGTAGTGAGACTTATATGGCACCAAATGGTACATGTAGCTCTACCAACTTTTCTGGTATACGTACCGGTATATGTAAATCTAACAAATATAGCAGGGTGAGACACTAGCAGGTGCCCAAAATCTGAGTCTGGACTCTGGACCCCCAAGATTTTGAAGTCCTTACATTGTGCTCATGCATACATGTACATGTACAGATTGTACAAAAGTTCAAACTGGACCCCCTTCCAAAAAGTTGAGCCCACTATAGGGAATGCAACTTTGAGAAGTGCCCCAGTGACCGATTAATGGATATTTGTATGAAGGCACTTTGATACATGTATGTAAGATGAAAATTCAAGGGGTACCGAGAGAAGATATCATGCCTACTGGATGTATTCCAGATAATTCAGGCCGAGTCTGTTATCCTGTTAATTCCGTTTTGGTCGAGGCACATTCATGTTTTCATATTGGTCCTTCACATGATTTGCTTGACATGTAAATGTATACGACCAAACCCGACTTATATCATGGAATGTTCTTGAAGCAAAGCACCATGATCTGGTCAAAGACAACATTTTCTTACTATAGTGTGGGCTGGCATGATTGGAGACAGATTAGGAAAAGCTAGTGATGCCTTTGTGTGGAGGAAGCACAAGCTCTATTATATGTACCGGTACAGTACCCGTATTTGGGCATTTACAGGAAATAATGTGTCAGGGGTGTCAAGAGGAAGTTTGTTGATTAAAGGTAAATTTCACAGTCTTGGTCAAGGTCATAGGGTGCTAAAAATGCATTTTCTTGTTGTTCTAATGCTGATTTCAGAGTTTAGACTACCAGCGTTCATTGTATACAGTACATGTAGCTTCATGATTGTTGTAGAGATAAAATAGGTTGTTTTTTTCTCCCTAATCTGCAAGTTGATATCGGAACATGTCGTTTTGAAGAAAAACTAGTTTGAACGTCCGATCGTATGGAAATCATTACCTAGGCAAGGCTTATTATGAGCACTCTCTGATCTGGCTAGCTAATTGGCCAGCTAATTAGCCAGCTATCATGTCAATTGATCTCTTCAAAACTGGTTTCTTTATACTACGTTTCTTTCTGTGATGTTGATCTCTAGCCTATATTCTGTATGCTTCTTCAGCTATACAATGATTCTTTATACAACATTTTTTATACAAGTTTTCTATAGATTCCCTGAAGTCATAACATGCTACAGTATATAACCAGTTTGTTTCAAGTGCTTGTAGCTTTGGGGTATTAATGAAGGGGACAAAATAGAAAAACTTGGATTGATCTCTTGCCAGGCAAATCTGTTCTACACATGTATTTGCCTGCAAAGCAACAGCATTGTCAAAAATGCTACAGGCTAGGGCTTTAGCAAAAATTCAATTCATATTTTTCTACTTAACTCATAAAAACAGTAGAATTTGTAAAACAATGCAGAAATAAAATTGGAATATTACAATAGAGACAAAAAAGTACAACAAAGAATTATGCATACTTAACATGATAATTGAATACCGGTATACATTGTACATGTACTGTACATGTGGAGGGCTATCAAGGGGTTATCACCAGCGAGGTTGAGATAAGAAAGTAATAGATAAATGAAATTATGCAATCAGTTACAGTAAGACAAAATATCGGACAATGCAAACCTACATGTATAAATATGCCATTCTGAATTTTCCATCATGCTATAAGGTGTTTTTTTTTTACTTCTAGAGAGTGTACAAAAACAACTTGCAGAACTTGAAAACCATGATTCACACAATACTGTAGGCCATTTTGCAATGTGATGTAATCAAATTAATGCACACATCCTTGTTAAAGAGAAGGTTGAGTTCTGGGAAGAGGTGAAAAATAATTCGTGAACTTTATCATTTGTTATTATGCAAGCGTGGAAGAACATCAGATAAGACATGTTCCCTGAAAAGCATGGCTCTTCAAATGCCTTCATATTCTAAATATGTCATGTTTATCGTAAAACTCGGGGGGGGGGTTCGCCACGTGTTCGTGTAGTCCCATATACATCTTTCTGTGTACAGTGTTTGTAACTTTACCAATTTTCTTATCATTTTGATGATTCCAGAACCTTGCAATACACACAAATTCTTATATGCTAGGTGATCAACCTTTTCTGGTCGATTCCACACCGTTTCTTTCACAATGCAATCGCATGACCAGAACTCAACTTCATCTTTAAGTGCCTTATAACAAATTATTAGGATTAATTGTATTTCAATATCAAAAAATATGAATTGCATACACCTTCTGTGTAGGACAAGCCATAATGTTTTTGCCTACCAAGCAACAATTAATGTATGCAATCTGCATCCTGACTTTTGATATACAATTATTTGGATCAGGTGAATGGAACCTTTTGTACCATGGCACTTAACAAAGATTTATTGCTGATTGCATTACGAAAATTGCCTATTGAAACATCATGAACACATAATGGGACAACATGATCTGTTTGACAGCTGACTGTCTATACTACATAGTGTCTGCCTTTTTAACCTTTTTTGCGTGTTTGTCAATCAGCATCGTGTATTATACTTATTTCTTAGATATTTAACAATTTGAATTCTCTCATTGTGAATTTGATTGGATTCTGTGACTGAAGTTTTTTTTTTCTGTCATTACTGGAACTCGGACTATCTCTAACCAAAACTAAATCAACGGTGGTTTGTTCTGCTTGATTTCCTTAGAGTATTTCCCCACTGATACCTCAATTTCTATTACAAGAAATATCCTGATTAAAATCTAGTCATGGGGAGGGATCACTATGGAGGAGGTAATCTTTCTCTCAACACATTATCATGGGACATTGGATTATAAGATTCATTTTGGGATGATATGAATTCATTATTCATAGTACTTAGCACTTTGAAATTTGGGTGAAATTGAGTGGGAGAAGCCATTATACTATTCAACCCAAACATGGTACTTAATATGTCATGGCAGTTGTTATCATTGTGAAATTAGTAATACAGTAGACTGAGTTTTGAGCAATTTTCAGATCTCTATAAATAATATGCAGAGCCCCTTTTAATTCCAAAGAACAACCTCCCTCCCCCAGAACATGGAGTAATTTTCAGATCTCCATAAATAATATACAAGAGCCCTTTTACATTCAAAGAACAACCTCTCTTCCCCATATATGTTTTAACTAAGATCAGTGTCTGTTCATGAGTTGTAATATTGTGATAGGCTCCCAGCTCAATTTCTATTTTCCATTTTACATGTTTATGATGTTGGTGGATGTAAGTACATTGTACGCATGTACATGCAGATCATGAATGTCATATTATTATTGGGTGAATATGCTATGCACTTGCCTGCCACATTTCATTTTATATCAATGGTTCTTTAACTTCTTTGTGCAAACATTTACCTCATTAAGAGGATGTGTGCCCTAATGAGATTGACAGACAAATTGACAATGCAAACACAATTTCCAGTATAACAGAGTTTCCATGCTCTCAAGGCATGGTATTCATCTTTGCAGTCTACATTTACAGTACATGTATATGCAGTTCATTGAAATTTTGTGAAAAGACTGGTAGCCTTCATGTACTGTAATTGTATCTTACATTTTAGGTGAAAATTACTACAGGATAAGTGAAAAAAATCAACATCAATTGCATTACATGCAGCAATAGAAAATATTTGATCTTTGTTTCATTTGAATGAACTATTTCAGCCCAACCCTCTATGCCTATTTGCAATTACCGGTACCTGAATATAGCTGTAATTTGAAGTTGTAATTTTTTTTCTGTTCTGTATTCATATTGATGATATATACTTTTTAAATGCACCACCAGGTTTTGTGTCGCAGTGTATCTAAAAGATAATGATTACGGTAATGTTATATTTGGCAGAAGTGGTTATTTCTAGACCACCATTTGCAATTTCTTTTAAATGTTAATAAGAAAGTTAAATGCTTGCATTTCCATCATTTTTTTAAACGAATTCGTTTTCATTGGCTGCTTGTCATAGCAACAAGCATAATTGACACAAGACTTAACTAAATTTCGTTGACAATCAGCCATACATAAAGTTGTTCGTCTTTGGCTGATCGACAACGAGTTAAGTCTTTTGTCAACTCTGTTTGTTGCTACAGCAGGCAACCAATGAAAACAAATTCTTTTGATAAAAATTATGGAAATGCAAGCATTACTTTAAACAAACAGAACTTTGTTATTCCTAGCTCATTTTTCCTGATTGAGGTGTCATATGAAAGGGCAGAAACTGAACTTCCTAGGAATGTGATTTTTCTCTTATTCAGATACCATCCGCCAAATGACTTTTTGGTTCCCTCTCTTTAAATTGATTTTAATCACTCATTCCTGAAATATGCATCATATCAGTTGCATCAAATAAAAGAAGAGGATCTACATGTAAGCTTTACAAATATGTGCCATTTATTGATTATAATTGTGATTATGATCATTTTTGGTTTCGCTTTTTTTTCTGGGACGCACTGTATATGTACTCTTGTTGAAGTGTCCTAGTAGTTCCCATCCATGCTCCTGCATATCCTGCACTGTACGTGATACCCTCCCTACTTCCCTGTTTAATCCTGGTAGAGTAAGATTAATTGTGTTGAAATTTAATTCACAACCAGTTAAAGACCATTGTACTTTCTATCTTGCCATGCAGGTACAGTAAGATGACTTCCCACCAGAACATGCGTAAGATGGTTGAGCAGCTGAAGATGGAAGCAGAGGTGAAACCCATGCTGGTCTCCCAGGCTGCTCAGAGTCTCAAAGACTACTGTGAGAAGCACTACTCAAGCGACATGCTGTTGACTGGAATGTCTCCTACAGGAGACAACCCGTACAAGGACAAGGCCAAGTGCTTGCTACTCTAATGCTAGTTCATCATCAGCTAGTCAATCCTTTAACCAACCCACCCACCTACCCTTCATTTTCAGCCTGCAGCCGTGCTAGCAGAACAGATCTCCTTCATTGTAGCTATTTTCTGTGGGACAACCGTTGGAAAGTACTGTACAGCCATTTCTCTGTTGCCTGCATGTGCTTATGTGCAAAGTTGACAGGAAGTGATGACACTACCGGTACTCTTCTCCAAATCCTATAAGAACAGACCTTTATTCAATGGATCTACATTTACAAATGCATTTGACAGACATGGTTTGTTTGGAGCAAGAAAGGCTTTAACTCTATTGAAGAATCTGAATTGGAACCCTTCTGGCTCCAAGCAGTCAATACATTTGCCCCTCCCTCTCCCTACAAATAGGTATCTCTTCATTTCAATCTGCCTATAATCTGACAAACGGATGTCTACGAAAGAAAACCCAAATTTGTGAACTTTCATACATGTTATTGTGCAAGTACAATCAGAACAGTCAGTGCATGATTTTTTTGTTCAACGATCTTGTATTACTTAATAAGGAGTACACCTCTCATTTAATTTACATGTATGTAGTATTTATTTTTCTCCTTTTTCTGATTCATATCATTGGATCTACTTTTGTTTGTATGTTTTTGCCTATTCTCATCTAGCATGTTAAATAGGAAGTTATTTTAAAGTTGCGTCAAAATAAGAAGAGGTTGATATAGTCCTTTAGGAATACACCTGAAATACTCCACCCAAGTGTAATGCAAATGAGTGGAAAACAAAAGTGATAGTGCAAACGTCCTGTGATGTGTGGTAAAGATTGGATGCATTAAGTGTTTCTGTGAGAGCATAGCGATTTCACTGAGATTTCCCAATTCTTGTGGGCAAAATATCAAGAGAGAGAAAAATAGTTTTCAAGGTAATGGAGAATGAAAGATGTTTATGCCACACGAAGCATGTAATTGCATTCAAGTTTTATAAGTGCTCTGACGCAGTAACACCGCAACTTTTTGGTGTAGAAGCTAAATCCCAACAATAACCATCTTCTCAATGCAAGCTTCAATGACTAATTTTGAGTTAACACTTTAACTGCATCCTTGCGTTGTCTATGTTGGACAGTGTAGGAAAATCACGTCACAATACCACACATCAGAAATGATTTATGCACAAAATCGCACATCTCAAACTGCCATAATATTGTGATTCTACTTTGGTCTTTATTTTTTTGCACTCCGAGTGCCTCTTCTCAAAAGAAATAATACTTCAGGGTGAGAAATTCATCCGTGCTGATAGTAAACAAATTGTACATTATTGTTTTAATATGAATATGTACCGTACATGTTCATACAATAAGATTATTGTAGTTAAAAGTTGAGAACATGTTCTACTTCATTTGTTTTATTAGTGCGTCATTGAGCTCTATTTTAAAAATGGAGTGATGAGAATGTAAAAGCATAAATCACAACATCAAAGTGTTTAATCTGCAGTCAGTAAATTAACTTTTTCCAGATAAGGTATGAAGCAAATACTTGTATCACATGTGGCGATTTTGTATTTATTCTATTTGTGTTTTGCTTTAAATGCACATATTTGTGCCAGTTTTTATTTACCATTTTTCTGAACTTAGAGAGTGATGATGACCAAAATAAACAGGTGGTGATTTTTTATTATTTAGTACATGCCAGTGCAGTGACACTCTTTGAGTATAATATTAAAACATTTTGTAACCCAATTTGTGTGATAAAGTTGAAAATGAATACCCCCTCTCATTGTAAAAGTTAATTTCCATGATGCCTTATGATATATTTTGACTGATCTAAATAAGAGTCAATGCACTTTTGCACACTGCTCTAACCTGACCTTTTCTGAAGAAATTCAGTTAATGTGAATCCTGTCATGGCTCTCCCGAGTCATATATTTGGAGATATTAGCAGGAAATAGAAATCAATTTGAAGGGGAAAACTTTGATCTATAAAATGTGCTCCCCTGTGGCTCTGTAGATATTGGTTGCATCCTAATTGTTACTTTATTGATAAATTCCTAGGCAGTTTCACTGAACATGGTGGTGTAATGAAAATGAAAGTGCAGTTTTATTACATTGAACATTATGAAGTGGTTTTTATGAGTCGGTGCTGTTGGTTTACCAGCGCTAGAAAGCCAGGGATGTGAACAAGAAGTTGTACAGGTCATTCAATGATTAGAAAGAAAAACTCCCCACCACCAGCAATGTCTATGCAAGTGAATATAAAAACAAAGCAAAGCCTGTAATAATCTGCAAGTATCATCGATTAATTTTTTATATCAATAAAAGAGTGATGCAAATTAATTTTATTAGCAAAGAGGATTTTCCCTACAAATCAACATTTTTGATGAAGTATATATAGCAAAAGGAGCAAAAAATGATCAAAGAATGGAAAGAAATAGTATTGATGGATCAAATTATTGACAAATTGGATTGATTATGCAGTTAGTTTTTCTGTCTTTTTTCTACTCAAACATACTTTGTGTCTTCATTTTTACAAATATATATGCCTGAGGAAGTGACTACTACAATAATAGTAATATCTGTAAAGTGCTTGGAAACTACATTTCGTATTCAGCGCAATATAAATCCAGGTTATTACTGTTATTAGTATTACAATCATAATTATCTCTAGATTATTGTAGTGAGTTTCCTATCAAATTAGATAATCAAGACAAATAATGAGCTCATTATTTTCTCTTTATATCATCAAATGTTTGAAATGGCTTCCAGCATCATGACAAAGTAATTGAAATTAACTGTACATAGTAGATATTGTGTCTTGTTTCTGTTTCAATCATTAAGACTTGTACAGATATGCTACGGTCATGGTAAACCATGGATTTCTTTTCCTCATGATGATGTAAATGTAATGTGCTTCACATTTCCGCAACTTGAACCACACAGAGCTAAGTGAATACATGTAGGACCTTTGCTAGGTGCAGTTGCTTTCATTTTATTACACTTTGTTAAAATAAAAAACCTCAGTGGCTTTCCATGGCATATCTGAACTAGCCGTTAGGCTTCAAGTTTTGAATAGAGGATTGATTCTGTGATTGACTTATCAGCAAATCAAAGGTCCAATTTGAAAATCTTGATTCTTGACTCTAGTGAAATTATTTTAATTGTCATGTTGAATCTCAACTTGTGGTAGATTGGATAATGACTGCTAAAAAGATGGATCCATTTGTATGTGTGCCATCTGCGCAATCACCCATGAAAAGCCCAATTAAGTACATGTATGTGTTATATGACAATTGAAATCATTTCACTGAAATGAAGATAAAGTCATTTTCAGAATACCACCCCTGATCTTTCTTTATCACCAAGGATAGAGAGACCACGAGATGAAGCTATAGCCTTTGTTTTTAGAAAATAGTCTTTATTAGAATGGGCATTATTATTATATAGGTTTGACCTTCATGACATGGTTTGTCTGTTGATCTAGTATTCAGCTTACAGGTATATTGAAGCTGCAATCATGTTAGGAATTAATCCCTGGACAAATTACTAAATATTCATGTATAGTTTAGTGGTATGCCACTTTCTTTTGAATTTGCACTTAATTGCACGATTTTCAGAATCTTAAGGTAAGGTAGTCAAAGACTTTCTGATTACTTGTAAAGACCCTCAATGCCTTAAACATTTTCTGGGTATTTTTTCTTCTTTGCTTATATGTACAGTGTAGCACATACATGTAATAAAGGTAGACTTTCTTGTATATGAATGATTTTCCTAGCCCTTTCTTTCTGATCCCACGTGCCGTTTGTCCTGACAGGTTTTCTGGACAGTTGATTCAAAACAATTATTTAAGAGGTTAATCTTTCAAGATTTATATTGGGAAATTTAGCAGTTTATTCAAATTAAATGAAGACGGCAAGTAATCAAAAAGTTGCCACTGAAGATAAGTGGCCTTAATTTTAAAAGCTTCTAAATGTATCTTGTAGAGGGAGTTGTAAGGAGTATATGATGTCTTGGAGCAAAGAAACAGGGAGAATAAGGGAGAGGGAAAAACAGAAGGGAGAGAGAGTGGAAGGGCGTAAGACAAAAAGATGAGAGAGAGATGGGAGGGGTGGTGGCGTTAGGTGAGA